>VZQC01005422.1:57626-257692 GCA_009823505.1 Rhizomys pruinosus | reverse complement strand
ACCAATAATACAGGAAGAAATTGAAGATGTAATAAGTAGCCTCCCAACGAAAAAATGCCCAGGCCCAGATGGTTTCATGGCAGAGTTCTATAAAATATTTCAAAAAGACTTACAACCATTACTACTCAAGTTGTTTAGAAGGATACAAACGGAAGGAGTTCTCCCAGATTCCTTCTATGAAGCCAGCATCACGCTATTACCAAAACCAGGTAAAGATACAACCAAAAAGGAGAACTATAGACTCATCTCCCTAATGAACACAGATGCCAAAATTCTGAACAGGATACTGGCAAATCGCATACAGATCCACATCAAGAAGATTATCCATCATGACCAAGTTGGATTCATACCAGAGATGCAGGGATGGTTCAACATACAAAAATCAATAAATATCATCAAACATATAAATGGATTGACTCGGAGAAAGCCTTTGACGTGAGTTCAACGAGTATCCAATTTTGCCCAGACTCTGTCTACAGGTCACATGTTGTTTTAGTACTTAGTAAAAGTAAATATATGTATATAAAACAACATTGGTTTAAAGGTTCTGATAAAAACGGTAATGTACCTGAGTCAATTGGAAATATAAATTGTTGTCCACATTTGTTTTACTTAAAATCTGTATAACAATAACTTTGGGATTGACACATACAAATGTTCTCTGTAATTTTTCTGCTGTACAGTATCATCCTGTAGCATTCTCTTTTACCTATAGGATGATTTAACTTAAAAAATTAAGTTTGCTTCCCAAGCTAACCACATGCAGTCACCCAAAACAGCATGGGTGAATTTGATGAAATCTGCACCTTGATTCCAGCCCATAGGTATGTGTAATACAACTTCCCTTTTTGAGACTCATGGGTCAAAAAGTAAAAATCTAAAATAAAAAGGGAGGATACAGATATATATGAAAACTTTTTGGCAAAAACTTTGGAATTCAAATCTTAAAACTAACTACGGGAAAAGATTTGTATGTTCCAACAGGTCAAAATGTCACCAACTTAATGGATGAGAAAGAAAAGATACAGCTTTGCATTGTGTAGGATATACCAGGAAGTGCCAGCAGAAAGGTTGGCCCGTCTGAACATTGAAAGGAAGAAAAGCCTCAGATTGCTACAGACATCAAACCCCTCTGTGGATCCTACTTGAAACAACTACTTATAATGAGTCCTAACGAAACTTACCTTCTAGGTGCCGCAAAGTTTTAATATGAGAGACTTTTCTTACCTCCCCTCCATAGAACAAGGAGAAATATGATGATGATGATGAGGTCGTTCTCTAATTGTAAATTGGAGCCAACTGCTATAGAGGTAATCTCTTACAAAACCAGTAAAACTGCCTTTTTTAATTGACTAATAGATATAGGAACTCTGAAGAGGATTATTCTCTATTCAGAACCAAATACCATATTATAGTAAAACCACTAAATGTACAGAACAAAGAAAGAATACTGAAAGCTGAAGAAGAAGAAAAACAACAAGCCACATATAAAGGAAAAACCCATCAGAATTACAGCTGACTTTTCAATGCAAACTATGAAATCCAGAAGAGACTGGACCAAAGTAGTCCCAGTTGTAAGGACCTTAGAGGCCAACCCAGAACACTTTACCCAACAAAAATGTTTATTATAGCTAAAGGGGAAGAAAAAGCTTCCATGACATGAATAGGCTGAAAGAATTCATGTACACAAAACCAGCCCTTCAGAGAATACTTGAAGCAAAACAAAGAGCTGAAGAAAGGAATGACTTTACCCAAGCAGCAACAGAAAGAAACTAAATGAAGGTGTAACTGTGGAAACACAAAGTTAGACTAAGAATGCAAATAGAAATTAAAATGATGGGAACCAATACACATGTCTCAATGATAACTTCAAATATTAATGGACTGAACTCCCAGTCAAAAGACAAAGGCTATAGTTGAATGGATTAGGAAACAAAAATCCATCTTTTTTGTTGTCTTCAAGAAACCCATCAAACCTTCAAGAACAGGCACTACCTTAAGGTGAAAGGACAGAATTTTTTCTAAGCAAGTGGCAATAGCAATGAAACAGTAATTGCAATTCTAATATCTGACAAAATAGACTTCAAACCAAACCTAATCAGAAGAAACAAAAAGGATTACTTCATTCTGATCAAAGGAAAAATTGACTAAGTCATAAACATATACACCCCACACTTTGACACACCCAACTTCATGAAAATAGTACTACAGTATGTTAAAACAGAGATTAACCCCAAATAAGTAATAGTGGGGGACATCAATATCCTACTGTCTCCATTAGACAGGTCAACCAGACAAAGAATAAACAGATTGGCAATACCATACATCAAATGAGCCTAACAGACAAGGAGCAAATTTTCCACTGAAGCACCAAAGAATATTCTTTCTGTTCAGCACCCCATGGAACATTCTCCAAAATAGACCACATACTGGGACACAAAACAATCCTCAACATACAAAAAAACTGAAAAAAATTCCATGCATTCCAACAGACCACAACACAATAAAGCTTAAAATCAACATGAGAAGAAAGCCCTACTAAGTACACCATATCATTGAGATTAAATACCACACTCCTGAATGATAAATACGTCAAAGGAAAAATAAAAAGTATTCCTGGAATTAAAGAAAAAGGGCAATAGAATACAACAAAACCCCTGGGACACTTTAAAAGCAGTCTTAAGAGGGAGTTTATAGCTCTAAGTGCCTACATTAAAAAATCAGAAAGAACAAAAATAAATGACTTAATATTGCAACTCAAGACTCTTAAAAGGCAACAAGAAATGAAACCCAAATCCAGCATATGAGAATAAATAACAAAAATCAGAGCAGAAGTTAATGAAATTGAAACAAAGAAAACAATACAAAGAATCAATGAATCCATAAATAGTTCTTTGAAAGGAAAAAATAAGATAGACAGACCCTTAGCCCAATTGACCAAAAGAAAGAGCAACTCCAAATCAGCAAAATCAGAACTAAGAGGGAAAACATCACAACAGACAAAAATATCCAGAACATTATAACAGAATACTTAAAAAACCTGTAGTCTACTTAATTTGAAAAGTTAAAGAAATGGATATACATCTAAAAGCTTTTGACTCACCAAAGCAAAACCAAGAAGAGATCAACAGCTTAAGTAGACCCATAACAAATATGGAAATTGAAGCAGTACTACAAAACATCATGACTAAAAAACACCCAGGCCCAGATGGATTCAAAACAGAATTATACCAGATATTTAAAGAAGACGTATATCCAATACTATGTAAATTATTGAAAACAGAGGAGGAACCCCAAATTCCTTCTATGAAGCCAGCATCACTCTAAAACCAAAACCAGGTAAAGATATAACCAAAAAAGAAAACTATAGAGCCATATCCTTAATGAACATAGACACAAATATTCTCAACAAAATACTTGCACACCATGTGCAAACACATATCAAAAAGATCAGACACCACGAACAAGTCAACATTATTTCAAAGATGCAGGGATGGTTCAATATACTTAAGTAAAAAAAAAACATAAATCACATAAATAGACTAAGACAAAAATCACATGGTCATATCAATAGATGCATAAAAGGCATTTGATAAAATTCAACATACATTTATGTTAAAAGTCCTAGAGGGAACTAAACTGGAGGGAACATACCTCCATGTAAGTACGGCCATATACAACAAACTCACAGCCAGCATCATTCTAAATGAAGAAAATCTCGAAGCATTATCCTTAAAATCAGGAACCAGACAAGGCTGTTCACTATCTCTACCCCTTTCTAATATAGTGCTTGAAAATCTTGCTAGAGCAGTAAAACAAGAGAAGGAAATTAAAAGAGTACTAATTGGACAAGAAGAGGTCAAGTTATCCCTTTTTGCAGATAATATGATATTATGCCTAAGAGATGCCAAAAGTCCCACCAGAAAACTCCTAGAATTAACACTTTCAGTAAAGTGGCAGGTTATAAAATCAACCTAAAAAATCAGTAGCCTTTCTATATACCAATTGCAAACAATTGGAGAAAAAAAAATACATGGAAAACCTCACATTCACCCTAACCTCATAAAACATATATCAGAATAAATCTTATCAAAACATCAAAAATCTCTGCAATGAAAATTTTTAATCTTTAAAGAAAGAGATTGAGGAAAATACCAGAAGATGGAGGGACCTCCCATGCTCATGGACTAGAAGAAATAAAATTGTGAAAATGACCATTCTACCAAGAGACAATTATAGATTCAATGCAAAGTCAGTCAAAATTCCCATGACAGTCTTTGCTTAATTTGAAATAAACATCCTGGGGGCTACAGAAATAGCCTAGCAGTTAAGAGCACCGATTGCTCTTGCAGAGGACCCAGGTTCGATCCCCAGCATCCCCATGGCGGCTGAGAACCATCTGTAACTCCAGTTCCAGAAGAACTCCAGTTCCAGGGGAATCCAACACCCTCTTCTGACTTCCGCCGCATTGCACGACACGGGTGCACAAACCTACATGCAGACAGTACATTCATACACATACAAAAATAAATAAAATTAAAAAAAATTAAAAAAGAAATAAACATCCTAAAATTCATATGGAAGCACAAAAGAGCCTGGATAGCCAAACCAACACTAATCGCAAAGAGCAATGCAGGGATGGGGGTTACTGTACAACTTCAAAGTATATTACAGAGTTATAGTAAAAAAAAACAGCATGCTACTGGTACAAAAATAAATCTGTAGATCAATGGAACATAATTGAAGATCCTAACATGAATTCATGCTATTTTAGCCACCTGATGTTTGAGAAAGGTTTCAAGAGCACTCAATGAAGATCGGATCCTCAGCAAATGGTGCTGGCAAAATTGATCTCCACCTGTAGAAAAATGGCAACAGACTAGTATCTTTCACATTGGACAAAAGTCAACTCCAAATGGATCAAAGACCTCATGGGAAACTGAAACTCTGAAATTGTTAGAAGAAAACATTGGCAGCAATCTATGAGATATAAGTATAGGAAAGGACTTTCTAAACTGAACATCAATTGCTCAGGAATTCAGGTCAAGAATCAACAAGTAGGACTTTATTAAACTAAAAATCTTCTGTACAGAGAAAGAAACAAAGAAGTGAATTGAAAACTCACCGCGCGGCAGAGAGAGAAGTCCTACCCAGTGACACATCTGAACCAGAAAAAAAAAAAAAGAAAACAAAGCTGGACGTGGTGACGTACACCTTGTTGATCCTAGCACTTGGAGGCAGAGGCAGGCAGAATCCTTGTGTGATTCAAAGCCAGCCTGGTGTCTACAGAGTGAGTTCCACAGGACCAGCTGCGGCTACAGGGAGACCCTGTCTCGAAAATGTCCAAAAAAAAAAAAAAAAAAGGATTTGAACAATGAGCTTTCAAAAGAAGAAATACAGATCTTCAGCAAATGGTGCTGGCAAAATTGGATCATCATTTGTAGAAGAACAAAATTAAGCCCCTACATCTCACCCTGTACAAAAATCAACTCACAGTGGATCAAGATCTCAGTGTGAAGCCTGAAACCCTGAAGGTGATAGAAGAAAAAGTTGGCAACAACACATAGGTGTAGGAAAAGACTTTTTGAATCAGACAGCAGCTGCACAGGAAGTAAGGTCCACAGTCGACAAATGGGACCTCATAAAACTCAAAAGCTTCTGTACAGCAAAAGAAACAATCAAGGAGGTGAAGAGAAAACCCACAGAGTGGGAGGAAATCTTTACCAGTGACACATCTGACAGAGCATTAATGTCAAGAATATATATACTACTCAAAAAACAAAGAAGTAAGAAGACAAATGACCTACTCAAAAGGTGGAGTAAAGAACTGAACAGAGACTTTACCAGTGAGGAAGTAAAGATGGCTGAGAAACATCTTAAAAAGTGTTCGACATCATTAATAATTAAGGAAATGCAAATTAAAACCACTCTCAGATATAATCTCACTCCAATACGGCTAGCTAAGATCAAGAAAGCAAAAGACAACAGATGCTAGGGAGGTTGTGGGGAAAGGGGAACACTCATCCACTGCTGGTGGGTATGTAAGCTTGTACAACCACTATGGAAAACAATGTGGAGAAACTTTAAAAGACTCAGAATGAGACTACCCCCTGACACAGTCATACCACTCCTGTGTATGTACCCCAAAGACTCATCCTACCACAAAGATACATGCACATCCATGTTTATTGCAGCTCTCTTTTTAAAAAAATTATTTATTATTTATTTATTTATGTGTATGAATGTACTGTCTGCATGTAGGTTTGTGCACCTGTGTCATGCAATGCCACGGAGGTCAGAAGAGGGTGTCAGATTCCCCTGGAACTGGAGTTCTCCTGGAATTGGAGTTACAGACGATTCTCAGCTGCCATGTGGGTGCTGGGGATCAAACCCAGGTCCTCTGCAAGAGCAGTCAGCACTCTTAACTGCTAGGCCATCTCTCCAGCCCCCTACTGCAGCTCTCTTTACAATAGCAAAGAGCTGGAACCAGCCCAAATGCCCCTCAACAGACAAGTGGATGACAAAAATGGGGTACATGTACACAGTGGTAAAGAAAGATGGCATTATTAACTTTTCAGGTGAAGGGATGGAGCTTGAAGCCATTATTCTGAGTGAAGTAACACAGTCCCAGAAAGACAAATGGAGAATGGTTTCCCTCATTTGTGGATGCTAACACCAAATCCCCTAGATGAAAGGCAAGATGAATAACATTATTGTTATATTTCTGTTTATCTGAAAGCACTATGTTGTTATAATATGAATCTCTCAACAGGCTCTAGAATCCACCCACCAATTATTTTCAGACTCTGTAATTACTGTATCTGGGTGGAGAATATGTATACATATTTTAGATAATATAAAAGTAATGGAGGAAAATGTGAATTCATAAGCATAAACAAAGAAGACTGGGAGAAAGATTCAGGACAGTTATGGCAGAATGCATGATCTGTGGTGGGGTGGGGTGGGGGAAGGGAAAGGGGAATATGCCTGAACTAAATTGAAAAATGATGTCTGAATTACACAAAACATCATTAAAAAATACTTTTTAAAAAAGAAAAGAAATTAGGACACTAACTGTTCCTCACCTAATGAGTGGATAATGAAAAGGTAGTACATTTATACAATGGAGTTCTTCTCAGTGGCAAAGAAATATGAAATCATGAAATTTTCGGGTAAATGGATAGAAATAGAAGCTGTTATACTAACTGAAGTAACAAAGACTCTGAAAAAAAACCCACAAAAGAGCTATGTTCTCTTTAATATGTGGATCCTAGCACCAAATCCTATATGTATGTATCCTGATGTAACTGCACGAACCAGGATAATGGAAAGAAGAGAAAGGAACCTGAGAGAGAATAATAGTAGGAGAGAGGGAGAAATGGATAAAATGGGGGTATTTAAATAGGAAGGGTGGAGGGAGGGTTACAGAAGGAACTTTTGAGATAAAGGGGAAGAAGTAGCTCAAGACAGGTGGGACCATAGGAGATTTTTAAGTGCAGAAGGCATGGAGTAAGAGCTAGATAGGGAGAGAGATAGGAGAAATAAATAATGCCTAGCTATTGTAAAAATCCTGAGGGACTCATATTAGTCTAACAACCTAATAAAAATTTATACATACAATAATCTCTACATGAGTCCTTGTGAATATCTGAAGGCTACCTAACCTTTTGAGATTTTGGCCAGGGTAGTCCAAGAGACTCCCAAAATTACACAGGCTATTGCCACAGCCCTGATTGTCTGCCAGAACTTGAAGCTAAGAGCCTATTGCTGAAGGCAGAACATACTTTGGCCACAGGATTTGTAGCAATGGAGCTGGAACTGACATGAAAGGCACTTCCCCTGAAGGCTAGGTCTCATAGCTTTGGAGATCACTATGCAAGCTGCTAAGGAAGAACATTAATCAATGCTCCATAACCAGCTTCAACACCAAATGAACACATTAATGACTGTGGCACTTTTATCTTGGGGGCCAATCAACAGATACCTAATTGGAGTAAAAGCCCACTCGATCAGAGGAAACTCATATGTGGAAATGTAAACATAGACAGCTGGAGAGGTCATGGATCTTAGGGAAAAGCCCAAGACTGTCACATACCTAAAATAATATAATTTATTACTATATGTAAAATACCTATCCTTATGTTTATAGACAAATATCCAAGTCACCATTAATTAAAGAAGCTTCTTTTGCATCAGATGGAGACTATTATGGAATTCCACAACTGGTCACACACAGACATTGTATTGTATGTGAATTGCCCAACCCTAAGTGGCACATCTTCCATGGAACCTCTACACCTAAGGCTCATGGGACCTAGAACGAGGAGTAAATGCATGAATCTCCATAATGCTACAGAAGGTGGGAGAACACAAAAGATCAAAATGGCCAAAGCATAGAGATTAAGAGTCTGTAGAATGATGGCTCTTGGACAAGACTCCAATTTTAAATCTCACCCTCCCAGGACTCAGGTACCATTGTGGAAGAGAGCACAGAAATATTGTCAGAGCCAGAGTGGAGTTACATGCCCATATGGAAATAAAGTCCTACAAGTTCCTGGGACCTGCTCATGCTAAACCTACAGCAATGGTGTCAGCATGCGCAAGACCCAGCACAGAACTGGGGAAATGGGCAGCAGACCCCAGTCTTAGGAGAAGAAATATTGGCAAGTGATTACTGCTGGGTGAGGAAGAGCTGATCTTAAAGTGACAGACCCTGCATAGGCTGAATAGACCTCAATGCATGAATTTGCACTGAGGAACATCTAGGGATACGAACTTGAAGCAATAGGCCTTAACATAAGTGACAGACAGAATGTATGAAATCCAGCCGGCAGGCTATGGGAGGGACCAGTGGGGAGGAATATAAAAGTGATCAAGATTGATGGGGCTGGA
The DNA here is from genome assembly GCA_009823505.1 of Rhizomys pruinosus. Classification (NCBI taxonomy): domain Eukaryota; kingdom Metazoa; phylum Chordata; class Mammalia; order Rodentia; family Spalacidae; genus Rhizomys; species Rhizomys pruinosus. The sequence goes on along the minus strand of VZQC01005422.1, from coordinate 248,800 downwards.
GAGATGGCATAGCGATTGAGAGCGCTGACTGCTCTTGCAGAGGACCTGGGTTCGATCCTCAGCACCCACATGGCGGCTGAGAACCGTCTTTGACTCCAGTTCCAGGGGAACCCGAAACCCTCTTCTGACCTCCACGGCATTGCATGACACGGGTGCACAAACCTGCATGCAGACAGTGCATTCATACACATTAAAAAAAAAACAACACAAAGAAACAAACAAAAACCACAAAGATTGACTGAGATGTTCTGTATGAAATACACAATTCAATAAATTTTTAAAAAATATAAGGTGTCAGCCGGGAGTGGTGGCACACACCTTTAATCCTAGCACTTGGGAGGCAGAGGCAGATCTCTGTGAGTTCAAGGTCAGCCTGGTCTACAGTGAGCCCCTTTTCCCACAACCTCTCTAGCATTTGGTATCATTTGTTTTCTTCATCCTAGTCAGTCTTATCAGAGTGAGATGATATCTGAGAGTGGTTTTAATTTGCATTTCCTTAATTAGTGATGTTGAACACTTTTTCAGATGTTTCTCAGCTATCTTTATTTCCTCATTTATGAAGTCTCTGCTCAGTTCTTTACTGCATCTTTTGAGTGAGTCGTTTGATTTCTTCTTTGTTTTTTTACTAGTTTATATATTCTGGATGTTAATGCTCTGTCAGATGCATCACTAGTGAAGGTTTCCTCCCACTCTGTGGGTTTTCTCCTCACTTCCCTGTACAGAAGCTTTTGAGTTTAATGAGGTCCCACTTGTCAATTGTCAACCTCCCTTCCTGTGCAGCTGCTGTCTGATTTAGGAAGTCTTCTCCTACACCTATGTCTTTGTAGGTTGCTGCCAATGTTTTCTCTTTCAGAGTTTTGGGTTTCAAGTTGAGGTCTTTGATCCATTTGGAGTTGATTTTTGTACAGGGCGAGAGGTAGGGGCTTAGTTCTATTCTTCTACAAGTGGTGATCCAATTTTGCCAACACCATTTGCTGAAGATGCTGTCTTTCCTCCATTGAGTCTTTTTGGCCCCTTCGTCAAATAGAGGTGGCTGAAATTGTGTATGCTCAAGTTTGGATCTTCAGTTTTGTTCCATTGGTCTATAGATCTGTTTTTGTGCCAGTACCAGGCTGTTTTTATGCCTATAGCCCTATAAATATAGTATGAAATCTGGTATAGTGATTCCCCCCTATATTGCTCTTTTCACTCAGGGTAGCTTTGGCTATTTGGGGTCTTTTGTTTTTCCATATGAATTTAAGGATTTTTTTCCAAGTTTGTGAAGAAACTCTTGGGGATTTTAATTTGGATTGCATTGAATCTGTATATTAATTTGAGTAGAATGGACAAAAAAATGCCCATTTTCAATAAAGACATTGATCTGTAATTTTATTCTTTTCTAATATTCTTTTATCAAGATAATGCTGGTCCTATAAAGTGATGAAGCGAGTGTTTCCTGTTTCCTGGAATCACTTCTTCAGAATTAATACAAAATTCTTCTTAAACATTTGGCAAAATTTCCCAGGAAATCTTTAAGACTGATTTTCTTGTGTGGGGGGGAGGCTTTTAAATTCAAATTTAATTTAGATAATAAATAGTGATAAACTAGAACTATTTTCTCTTAAATAAGCTTTGGTAGTTTTCTTCTTTGAAGAAATTTACATGCCTCACATAAATTGTCAAATTTACATAAAATTGTACATAATATTCTCTCTTTATCCTTTTAATAGCTTTCGGAGCTCTTCTTTCTTTTATCCTACATGTCAGTACTTGGTATCTTCTCTTTCTTTTTTCTATCAGTTTCACTCTTGTACAATGATTGACTGGCTCTGTTAACCCTGTGCTGGATGGGCTCTTGAAATGTGAATAATTTAATACAAACATGGGCAAAGTTCGAACAAACCAGGTTAAATAGATTAACCCAGGCTTATCAACCTTTTGATGTGCTCAAATAATTACCTTTAGTTTTCTTCTTTATTTCACATACATTTTAAATTTTATTGGTTTCTATACTTAGCTATACCATTATGTTCCTGAAGCTTCCTTCAAGTTTAATTTAGGTTTATCTTTCCCATTTTTAATATGGAGGTTATATAATTGATTTAATATCCTTTTTCCCTATGTGTTGTAGATTTTCCTCTAAGCACTATTTTGGGTCTGGAGATAGAGCAAAGGGATACAGTGCTTGCCCAGCACACATGACGCCCTAGGCTCCAGCTCCAGTATTAGCAAAATAAATAAGCATTGATTTAGCAGATTCCCACCAATTTTGGTATGTTGTATATCCATTTTTATTCATTTTAAAATATTTTCTAACTTCCCTTGTGATTTCTCTCTTGACCTTTGACTTATTTCTACTTATATAGTTTAATTTCCCAATATTTGGGGGATTTCCCAGCTAGCTTTCTAGTGTTATTTTTTTCCTTTCCTGTTAAATTCAGCTGCAGTATAAGAATATTCTTTGTATAATGTCTAATTTTTTTTGGTTGTTGCTTTGTCCCATAAGAGAGTTGCCTAAGCCCTGTGGGTCATCCCTTCCAGAACCTTTGTCAAAAGAACAGGCTCCACATTTGCCTGCCAATGCTTTGTCGGTTGTTTTCAAACTGGTTCATGGTGTTGCAAATTTTGGTGATGGTGCTAAGGTAGGCCGCAAGCCCCCCATCATTGCATTAGTCATAAGTCTATCTTGAACTTGTCTGTGCTAGGGACCTTTCAGAAGGCAGTGACATAGGACATTGGTGTCCCACAAGATCTCGTGGTTGAAGGGGCCCTCCCCTACATCAGAAGTCTTGATCTACTCCAGAATGAGTTTCATAAGGCTGCACATCTTGATGGTGCTGTGCTCCACTATCAGGCGTTCAGCCGCAGGATCTACACCAGTGTGTTGTTTCCTCCATGGTCATAGTATAAAACAGCATTGTGGCCTCTCCACTGACAGACTCAAAAATGCTAACAGGAAAATCTGTGGCGTGGTCATAGGGTTCAACTTAAGAAAGAGGGGACTCTCAAATATTTTGCACGTCTGCTATGGACAAGGATGTGGTCAGGCAGCCCCACTGTGGTATACCAACCTCCAGCTCCTTGAATACCTGTTTAAACTTCTCCTTGGGGTAATAGTATTCCTTGTCAATGATAATCTTCTCTTCTACGGTGTGGGATAGAAGCTCAAAGCAGCTCATTGTTATTTCAGCCTTCTTGCTTCCAGATCATAACCCAGTCATCTGCAGAGGCCTGCCAGTCCTGGGAGAGTGAGCAGGTGCAGTGGTCTGAGATGCTGAGGATGATAGGGATGGAGACCAGTCGTCAATGCAGAGGCCATCACACTAGGGACCACTACATCTGTTTCCATGCTTCTAGCCCAGTTACTCAGTCTATATAATTTCAGTCCTCTTGCATATACTGAACCAATTTTAGTGCTCAGGGTATGATCCAATTTATGTTTTATATACACTTGGAACTATTAATCCTGCACTACATGGATGGCCTGTCTGGAAATGTCAATAAATTCGGTTGATTGATAGCAATGTTAAAGTCTCTTAAAATATCTTTACTGTTTCTTTTCCCACTTGTTCTATCAGTTCCTAAGGAAGGAATATTTAAGTATCCGGCTGTTATTGCACATGTTTATTCATAAGTTCAATGTGATCATCATCTTTTGCCTCTATTAAGATATTATCATAGGCTAGAGAGATGGCTCAGCAGTTAAAAGCACTAACTGCTCTTGGAGAGGACCCAGGATTGATTCTCAGCACCCGCATGGTGGCTAACAATGGTCCATAATTCTGAATCTAAAGCCATCTTCTGACCTCCTTGGGCATTGCATGACACAGGTGCATTTGCATGCATCAGGCAATACATTCATACACATAAAGTATAAATAATCAATTAACTTTAGAAGGATACACTATTAGGACACCCTGCCTTCATGACAAATTTACTCTTTTATGATTATGAAATGTTTCCTTTATGCTTGGTGCTATTGCTTCTTCAGAGTCAAATTTCTGCTATTATTATAGCCTTTCCAACATTTTTTTTCCTTTTTGGCCCTTGCATAGTATATTCCCACATCTGTTTAGTTTTAGTCTGTCAGTATCATTACAGTAGAATACTTCATAGACAATTTAGAGTTGGATATTGCTTTTAGAAAAACAAAAGCTGACAATCTCTGAATTATTCCAATTATATTTAATATAATATTAATACAGTTGGGTTTAAATCTACCATTTGTTTTCTATTTTTTCTACTACCCCCCCTTTTTTTTTCTTTTTTCCCCTCCCATTTAAGTTTTCCATTCATTAAATATTTTTAAAAATCTTTTGATTTACTTTTTAAAATTTTATGTGTCTGAGTGTTTTGCCTGGATGTATGTTAGTTTACCCATGTCATCCAATGTCCACAGAGGACAGAAAAGGGCGTTGGATGCCCTGGAACTGGAGTTATGGACAGGGGTTAGCTGCCATGTGGGTGCTGCGACCTGAACTCAGGTCTTCTGGAAGAACAGCCGGCTCTCTTCACTTCTAACCCATCTCTCTGGCCCCTCATCAAATTTTTTTTTATAATTTAAGTTCGTTCTCATTATTGGTTTATTATCTGTGCTACAGTGGTTTGAGTTGAGAAATATTCCTCACAGGGTAATGTAGTTGAACAGTTGGTCCCCTCTTGGTGTTGCTATTAGGAAAGGTTATCAAAACTTTAGGAGGTGGAGGCTTGCTGGAAGAAGTATGTCATTGAAGGTGGGATCTGAGGTTTATAGATTGGCCCTACTTCCTGCCCTTCTCTGCTTCCTGGATGTGGATGACTGTGACCTGTCAGCCTCATGCTCCTGCTGCCATGCCCCCAGCACAATGGGCCACGTCCAGTCTGGGACTGTGAGCCAAAACAGTCCCCAAAGCTGCTTTTTGTCAGAGTATTCTATTACAGCAGCTGAAAGGAAACTAATACATATGACTTTTGGTTTTGTTAGTGTTATTTAGCAGTTCTCTTTAAGCTGTATTACTTTTTATGCATATTATAAAAAGACATTATATATTTCCTTTTCCCCCCTCTTTCTTTTATTTCACCATTGTAGTATTTTAACTTTAATATGGCCTAAGAAGCACATTATTACTTTTGCTTTAAATCATCTATTGTCTTCTAAATAATAAAGTGTTTATTCCTTCAACCCACTCTGCAAAGGGCATATTAAAATAGTTTTTAAACATCTTTCCCACTTAATTAGCACTATTTTTCCTGGTCTTTACTATTGCCTGGCTCTCAACCTAATTATGAGTTATGCAACGTGTTTCCTTCTTTGTTGGAGTATTCCACTGGATGCTTTTATGGTCAAGGTTTGTATTTTGTTGTATTACTTTTAAAAGTGTTGGATTTTTACTTACAGACAGCTCAGGCATCCTGTATTACTGTAGTTTTCTTGTGATTTGTTTTAAAATGTTTTTAATAAAATACTTTTATTTGTGTTTTGTGTATTTCATGCATCATTTTTCAGTCCGGTTTACACGTATTCCATTTTCCCTGCTCCCCACCCCACCCCAGTTCATGCATTCTGCCACACATGTCCTGCATCAGTCTTTCCAAGGAATTTTTTTCTGCAGAGGCTTGTTGTTTGGGGCAGAATTTAACTGTATCAGTAAGTTCTTTGACATAGTCTTTACGTTGTTGTTCCCTCCCCTTTGTATGGCTCCAACATATGCCTATATAAACATCATATATGAATCAAAATTATGACCTTAGAGAATAAACTGTATATTAATTCCAAAATATGTTTTAACATTCACAATTTGCATTTTTTCCTTTTAATTTTATATTAGTCTAAAATATGAATACATATCTTCCACCCATATACGGTAATTACAATGTCTGAAAATAAGTGGTAGGTCAATTTTAGAGACTCTTAAGAAATTCACATTGTAACAGCACAGTTGCTTTCAGATAAAAAGAAATATAACATTGCTCAGCTTGCCTTTCAACTGGGGATTTGGTTCTAGCATCCACAAATGAGGGAAGCCGTTCCCCATTTGTTTTTCTGGGTCTGTGTTACTTCACTTAGCCTAATGGCTTTGAGTTCCATCCATTTACCTGCAAAGTTCATGATGTCATCTTTCTTTACTCCTGCGTAGAACTCCATTGTATATATAGATGCACCACGTTTTTGTTATCCACTTGTCAGTTGAGGGGCATTTAGGTTGGTTCCAGCTCTTTGCTATTGTGAAGAGAGCTGCAATAAACAGATGTCCATGTATCTTTGCGGTAGGATGAGTCTTGTGGGTATATACCCAGGAGTGGTATGGCTGGGTCAGGTGGTAGGCTCATTCTGAGTCTTTTAAGGGTTCTCCACACCGCTTTCCATAGTGGTTGTTTGAGTTTACATTTCTACCGGCAGTGGATGAGTGTTCCCCTTTCCCCACAACCTCTCAGCATTTGGTGTCTTTTGTTTTCTTGATCTTAGCCAGTCTTATTGGAGTGAGATGATACCTGAGAGTGGTTTTAATTTGCACTTCCTTAATTATTAATGATGTTGACCACTTTTTAAGATGTCTCAGCCATCTTTACTTCCTCACTGGTGAATTCTCTGTTCAGCTCTTTACTCCATCTTTTGAGTGAGTCATTTGTTTTCTTATTTCTTTGTTTTTTGAGTAGTTTATATATTTTTGATGTTAATGCTCTGTCAGATGCACCACTGGTGAAGATCTCCTCCCACTCTATGGGTTTTCTCTTCACTTCCTTGATTGTTTCTTTCACTGTACACAAGTTTTTGAGTTTGAGGAGGTCTCACTTGTCAATTGTCGACCTTATTTCCTGTGTAGCTGCTGTCTGATTTAGAAAATCTTCTCCTACTCCTATGTCTTGTAGGCTGCTGCCAACTTTTTCTTCTGTCACCTTTAGAGTTTTGAGTTTCATGTTGAGATCTTTGATCCACCTGGAGTTGATTTTTGAACAGGGTGAGAGGTAGGGGCTTAATTTTGTTCTTCTACAAATGGTGATCCAGTTTTGCCAGCACCATTTGCTGAAGATTCTATCCTTCCTCCACTGAGCTTTTTTGGCCTCTTTGTCAAATAGGAGGTGGCTGAAGTTATATGAGCTCAAGTTTGGAACTTCAGTTTTGGTCCTGAGTGTGCCCCGGCAGCTGGGTGACTCTACCCACACTGATCACACACAAGTGGTATGATGTTTTGCCTGGACCTTGACAGCCAAGCTGCTGGCACTGGATTCTAGTGCAGTTCAGGCTCACCTGTGCATACTCTGAGCCCCTGTGCAGCACTAGCATCTGGGTGACTCCGCCCACCCCTATCATGCAGGAGGACTTAAAATGTTTTATAGCAGGTCTAGGGCTGCATTTATTGCATATTTTAAGTCCTAATATTAAGGTTCAGACTTTTGGAGATATGTATTTTATGTCCCATGAATCATACATAAGTGTTCCTTCATTTTGTCCAGAGAAGGCTTGACTAATTCCTGGCCTTCTAAGAGCTCTTGAAGTGTCTTAGAGTTCCCAGGGGTCTTTTTGGCTTCCCTGAATTCTTCTCAACAAGCAAAGCTAGATTCTGATATGGGATCCCCCTTGAAGTATCAGTCTTGATAATTCCCTCCAGGCAGAAAGCTCATGTGTTCCTTTTCACTTGAGGACAAGTCTACCCACTCATTGTCCAATGTCTGAAAATACTTGTTTCCTGTATTTGTATTCTGTCGTATTTTTTTTTCGAGACAGGATCTCCCTGTAGTCCCAGTTGGCCTGGAACTTGCTGTGTAGATCAGGCTGGCCTTGAAGTAAAATTCCACCTGTCTCTACCTTTGCCTCTGCTGGAATTAAAGGCGTATACCACTATGCCCAGTTTCTGTCCTGTTTTCAACTTGCTTACATGGGAGTTAACTCTGGATCATATTTCTTCATGGTTGGAAGGAAAAGCTCTTATCTTTTTCTTGGTTTACTTTGTCTTTGGGTTTAAAATTCTATAGTTATTGTGTGATTTGAATGAGTAGGTCCCTCATAGGCTCTATGAATCTGAAAATTTTGTTCCCAGTTGGTAAGACTATTTGGGAGGTTTTTAGAAGTGTGATCGTGCTGCAGGAAGCACATCACTGGGAGTGCGCTTTGAGAATTCCCCAGCCTTGCCGGATTTCTAGTTGTTTTCTGCTTTCTGTGCCTGGATGAAGCTGTAATCTTCCAGCTCTCTGCTCTGGGCACCTCCCCCTGCCATGCCTCCCACCATGATGGACTCTAATTCCTCTAGAACTGGAAGCCAAATAAATTCTTCCTACTGTAAGTTTCCTTGGTCATGGTATCTTACCAAACAACTGAAAAGTGCCTAATAGAGTTACAAAACAAAAATTTCATAATAATAGAATCAAAACTCAAAAAAATCATTTCAGGTTTTGCAATATAATTAAGGCTAGTACATAACAGCAATCTAGAAATGATATACAGTACATTCTAAAAATAGTTAATCTCTAATTCCTTCTCCTCTTAGAACTGCCTACTCTTTGTTTCTCAGCAAGACAAGTATTCTATGTTCTGGTGATATTGGATCTTGGTTACTTCAAAATTTTTGTGTGGAAGTGAAAAAATGTTTTGTTCATTCCCTACAATGGGTGAACTGTCATATTTTTTGGTACCAGATGCCATATCTCAAGGACGGTTCTTGTTGACTACTGCTATGTGAAAAATTTGTCACACTAAGAATTCTTCATCACCCATTCTCATATCAGGGCTCGACATAAACTCAACATGGTGTCTTCCTACCACAGAAGTCTGTGTACACATAGGGTCTGTTGTGTCCTATGGCCCAAATGGCAGGGCAGCTTGCATCATTTGGAGTGCTGAGCCTTTTCACTTGGGGTTGCCCTCTGAGCTGGCAGCCTTGCATGCTTCTCAGCATTAGTCAGAAAAGTATTCCCAAATGTAGAACTTGCTTCCTCTAGGCTCAGACACATGACACTGCATTTTTTTAAATAAAAGATGGTAAAGAATTATTTGTTGAATAAATTAACAAACAATAACAAAAGGCATTCCAAAGTTTGTGACAAAAAAGAAAGTTAAAAAACAAAAACAGATCCTGGATTCAGTGGATTAGAAAGTCAGACAGGACACGGGAAGAAAACCTTGTCTCCTGCCTGCTCCCAGGGCCTTGACTGAAATGGCTGGGGGTGGCTCTCATTTCCATAAGCTGGAATTATCTGGAAACTTTCTCCTCCATGGGTCTGATGTCTGGGCTGGGAAGACTTGAGGACTGCAGTTGAACCTGTAGCATGGTGTAGTTGTTGCTTTTCCATTGCTGTGTTAAAACAGAACCTGACAAAAATCAGATTCAGGAAGAAAGGGTTGATTCTGGCTGATGATTCCAGAGGATAGAGTCTGCTGTGGCACAGATCAGCAGTCAGAGAAAACATGGCGGCAGAACAGATGCTTGCCTAGTCACACAGGAAGCTGGGAGAGAGCAAGAACAGAAAGTGGGGCAAGATAATAAATTCTCAAAACCCCCTCCACCCCTGCCCTTTACTAAGTATTCCTGAAGGTTCCCTAAGCTTTCTCCAACAGCACCACTAAGTAGGGACCAAAGTTAAAATACAGGAGTCTTTGGGGGATATTCTCATTCAAACCACGACCCATGGCCCTTTTGTATTTCTCCTTACAGCATGACAGCTGGCTTGCCAGAACATCTACCCTACCGGGGAGCATCTACACTGCCAGGGAGCATCTACCCTGCCCAGGATCATCCAGAGCTAGTGCTAGGAGACCAAGGCTGAACGTACACAGCTTCTTCTGAGTTAGCCTCCAAAGTCATGCACCACCACTTCTGCTTTTCTGGTTAAGCCCAGATTTAAAGAAAAGGAGCCCAGTCCCTACTTCTTAGGAGAATGACAAGGTCACATGGGAAAAGAATAAATGTAAATAGCAGATAGGGTTGGGTCCATGTTTGGAGCTCACAAGTGCACAGTTCTCCCCTTCACATCTTTCCTACAAGACTCACTGTTTAATGTTTTCTCTCATTGCAGCATGACACTGAGGCTTATAAGTATTATGCCATCTATTTCATGTTCTTGGCCAGCATACATTGCTATCTGGGGGTCCTTCTATCTGACTATTGGCCTCAAGCTCAAAATCACCTTTTAAAAATATTTTATGACTCAGGCAGGTACCGGGGCCCTGGCTAGGTCAGCGGGTTTGGGTCAGTGCCTCCGCACCTGACCAGACGGTCGGCGGGTTTGGGTCGGTGCCTCTGCACCTTTGTGCGGGCTGGCCGGAAGTCGCTCAGGCAGGTACCTGGGCGTGGGCTAGGTCAGTCATATACCCCCCCACCCCACCACCACTGGTAATCGGTGAGAATCCAAGTGGACTTTTTTTTGGAGAACCTTCAGAACAAGAAGAGAAGAGTGATTTGGCTTCCTTTATCCAATATATACACAAAATTGAAAGCCGGAAAACTAGACAAATCAATACTCCATAAACAAGGAGGAGGAAAGGGGGGAAAAAAGCATCTGAAGGAGGAAAGTAAAACTTCCGCTAACATAGTGAAAAGGTATTTGTGATTTGAAACACAAAAGGGAAGCCCACATGCCAGGAACATGACGAAGGGACACCATGGGAAAGGCACAGGATAATCCTGCACCAGGCTCTACCAAACCTGTAGGAGACGGTTACAATGGGAACCCCTTGGAGGAGACCCAAGGAACAAATCTTAGAGGAATAATTGCAGACCTATGCAGAGAAATTAAAGAACATAAAGAAGAATTCAGAGAACTAGAGAGAGAATGAAAAACTCAAAAAGGACCTAGAGGGATACAATGACAAACATCGGAAAGAACTAAAGGAACAGATTGACAAACTCCAGAAAGAACTAGAGGGAGAAAAAAATAAAGAAGAATTCAGAGAACTAAAGAGAGAGAATGAAAAACTCAAAAAGAACCTAGAGGGATACCCAACGAAAAACTTCTGAAAGAAATAAAGGAACGATGACAAACTCCAGAAAGAACTAGAGGGAAAAAAACACCTCCGAAAAGGAAGTAGAACATTCTGAAAAAGGAAGCTCAACCTATACAAGTAAGGAGCACCAAGTAAAGATCTGAGAAAGCTCAAAAAGGAAATAAGAACACTAAAAAAAACTACAGGGTGTGAAAGCAAAAGGAATTAGAATACTCATGGAACAATGCATGTCAAAAGAAGGAAGGAATAAAGCCTCAAAGTAGAATTGGAGGAAGCAGAACAAAGAATATCAGATCTCTGGGATACACAGAGGCAATGTGAAAAAAAGCTCAAATAAAGATTATTGTAAATTATTATATTACAACAAAAGTGGAACAACCAAAGGAAATTACGGGACGCTATGAAAAAGATAAAACTTCCGTACATCATAGGAAATAGAGGAGGTTATGAAAGAATCTCAAAGAGATAGTAATTGATCAGATTTTCAAAAAGAATAATAGATGAAAATTTCAGATCTTCAACAGAATAAATTTCCCCAAACCAAAATAGACAAACCCATACAATACAAGAAGAACATAGGTTGTGTTGGTTTTGTTACCAAGTAGACATGATCAGAAAAGAAACACCCACACCATATCATTTAAGTTTTAAAATACTAGATGCCCAAACAAAAGACAACATTTCTGAGGGTACAAAAGAAAATATCTCAAGTCACATATAAAGGGAAACCCACCATAATTACAATTGACTTCTCAGATCAAACCATGAAAGCAAGAAGTAATATGGAGAAAGCATTCCCAGAGTTAAGGGACTCTGGCATTTGCCAAACCCAGAATTCTTTACCAGCAAAAATGTCAAAATTATAATTGAAAGAGAAAAAATCCTTCCATGCATTTAACAAGAATGATGAAAGGATACATGTTTGGAAAACCAATGCTTTAGAGAATGCTTGAAGCAATTTAAATGGCAGAAGAGAGGAGCAATATTCCTCAAACACCTAGGAAGAAAACTAATAAAAACATAACCATACGAGGAAAATCAGAGGCTAAAGTTCCAAATGGATAATAAGTGAAAGGAAGCAACATCCATTCTCAATTAATTAACCTTAAATATTTATTGTGGCTTAAACTCCATCAAAAAAGTGCAATAGACTTTGAGAATGGATTAGGAAAAAATTCCATCTATATGCTGTCCTACAAGAAACCCACCTCAATTTTAAGGATAAGGCACCAACTTAAACTGCGTGAGAGAGGATGGAGAAAGTATTCCAAGCAAGATATAACCAAAAAAAAATATGCTAGGATTTTGCTTGCTATTCTGAAATACCGACAAAAGAGACTTTCAAAGCAAAAGAAGAATCAAAATGAGACAAAGAAGGGCCATAACATCTTTACATAAGGAACAACTGACGATGAGAGATCTCACAATTTGAATATATACAAACCAAACGCCCGGATTGCCACGCAAACTTTATAAAAAAAATTCTTCCAGGGTACTATCAAGGAACAGATTAAACCCAGAACACACAATGTTAGAGGGAATTCAATACCCCACTAATCCTTTTGACAGATCAGAGGACATATAGGATAAAACAAAGAGGACATCTGAATTAAATGATACAATACAGCCAATGGACCATCACAGACATGTATCAAATATTTCAGCCTCAAATCACCAATGAATACACTTTCTACTCAGCCACCTCATTGGACCATTTCTCCACAACAGACTATACTTGGGACACAGGAAAAAACTCAACAATACAAAAAAAGATTGAGAATAAATCTCATGCATTCTATCAACCGCACTGCAATAAAACTCAAATATCCACACCACAGGATAAACCCTACAACCTACAATCCCATGGAGACTAAACAACACTCTCCTGATATATATGAATGGGTCAAGGAAGAATATAAGAAAGAAATAAAACATTCCTGGAACTGAATGACAATGGTTAATACAACACAGCAAACCTATGGGACACTTTAAAAGCAGTTCTAAGAGGGAAGTTTATAGCTCTAAGTGCCTACATCAAAAAACAGAAAGAGCACAGTGAATGATCTAACCTGCAGCTAAAAGTCACTTGAAGGACAACAACAATATGAACCCAAAACACAGCAGACAAGAAGAAATAACAAAAATCAAGAGCAGATATCAATGAAATAGAAACAAAAGAAACCAATACAAAAAAATCAATGAAGTCCAAAAGTTGGTTCTTTGAGAGAATAAACAAAATAAGAACAGACTCTACTAGCCCGGTTAACCAAAGAAAGAAGGAGCAACTCTAATCAATTAGAATCTGTGATGAAAGGGAAATATCACAACAGACATGAGAAACATCCAGAAAATCGTACAGGAATACTTAAAACCTCTATACTTTATCAAGTTTGAAAACCTAGAAGAAATGTGATATTATCTGAAATCCTGGGAATCCACCAAAGCTCACCAAGAAGAGATCAACAGCAAATAAACCAATAACTACAAGAAGAAATCAAAGATGTAATAAGTCGTTCCCCACCAAAAATGCACAGGCGATGTTTCAACGGTAGAATTCTATAAAAAATTTCAGAATAGACTTACAACCATTATTACTAAATTGTTTAGAAGGATACAATTGTGGGAGTTCTCCCAGATTCTTCTATGAAGCAGCATCACCTATTACCAAAAACAGGAAAAGATACAACTCAAAAAGGAAAACTATAGACTCTTTCCTAATGAACACAGATGCCAAAATTCTAAACAGGATACTGGCAAATCGCATACAGACCCACATCAAAAAGATTATCATCCACCATGACCAAGTTGGATTCATATCAGAGATGCAGGGATGGATTCAACATATGAAAATCAATAAATATCTTCAAAAATATAAATAGACTGAAGGACAAAATCCACACCATCACTCAATTGAGCAGAAGAAACCTTTGACAAAATCCACATACATCCTTTCATGTTTAAGAGTCCTAGAGGGAATTGGACTGGAGGGATGATTCCTCTATATATAATACCATATACAGGATTCACACAGCCAATATCCATCATAAATGGGGAAAAACGAGCATTCCCTTTAAGTGGTAGACCTAGCAAGGCTGCCCCCTTTTCACCATTCCTTTTCAATATCGTCTGGAAACACTTGCTAGGCAATAAAAGGCAAAAGGAAATTAAAGGAGTTTAATTGGAAAAGAGGAAGTCAATCTATCCCTTTTGCTTATGAATATGATTGTCGACTCTCTCTGTCAAGACCAGATTGTAAACATGGGAAAGATGTATTGAGACCACATCAAGTGTACAGTGGTCTCTGGAATACAAGAGATTGTTACCAAGGCCACTAAACCAATAAGCAAATATGGTCTCCTTGAGTCAAGCAAGACTCCTGTTTCAGCACCACCGCTCAACTGCCCCCCCTCCCCCTGGAAATACTGTGTTGCAGCAGAGTGCATGCCATATGCCTGAATATCCCAATTCTAATTGGCTATTGGCTCTTCCTTGGAGGAATAACCCATGGCTATGCCACAAAAACTTACATCTTTTAATGGTTAGGATATTATTATAAGCCCATGTAAGACCCTGTCCATATTTACAGTAAAAAATGTACTTCTAATGGATTTTAACCATATACTATCCATACATCTGTGTTTATAATCCATAGTAATCTTACCATAACTATTAGTCTGTTTAAAACCATATATCTAATTGCTTTGTCTTCATTGTAGGACTAAAGGTTATTCCTGGCAAACTGTAGCCCATGAAGGAAACAGCAGAATTGACCGAGTCCAAGACAACAGCTCCAGAGAAGTAGACGTTTTTGCTTCTCATCACCTTGGCCCTTTTCTAAAGCCTAGGGAACAATGCATGAAAGAGGGGGCGTGGTAGAATGTAGGGCTGCGATTGGGGTGAACGAAACGAACTAGACAATATAGTCTGGATATTCATTTAATCAACTTCGATGGACATACAAGCCCCCCCCGCTGGATGGTGGGACCATGGACTGTGTGGGTTTGGCACAATGCCTGCAAATTGGTTTTACATGAAGGATGCTAGTATTTAAATTATTCATGTATTTGCTATAAAATGAAAAAAAAAAACTGAGTGGGGGAGTGCGGAAGTGTAGGAATGCTGATTTTTTTTTTGGGGAGGGGTGGGTGGGAGAGGGGGTGGTGGTGGGGCGGCGTGGTGGAGGGGGGGAGTCTGAGGGGGAGGGGGCGGGATGTTTGAGTGGGGGGAGTCGTGTAGGGTGGTGGGGGGGGTGGGGGGAAGTGTGGGGGGGGAGGGGAGAAGATGGCGGAAGTTATGGAAGAATGCATGATCTGGGGATGGGTGTGGGGTGGGTGTGGGGGAAGGGAAGGGTGTAATATGCCTGAATACTGAATTGGAAAATGATGTATAAAATACACAATGCAGCAATAAAAAAAATTACACTTTACTCTCTTATTTGCACTCTCTCTATAGATATGCATATATTATATATACATATATACACATATATATATATAATATATGTACATATGTTATATATACATATATGTGTATGTGTGTGTGTGTTGTGAAGGTCAAGACAGCTTTCAGGAATCCACTCTCTTCTTGCACCATGAGGGTCTCAGGGATTCAATTCAGATTGTCAGGCTTATCAGCAAAGCTCTTTACCTGCTGATCCATTTCTCTGTCTCTCATGTTACTCTTCTGGGAGAAAACCTAAATGGTTTCTTCAGGCTATAAATGTTGTGAACTTTTCAATTTTAAATTGTATTTGCTCCATCCTTTTAGCCCAATCTGGTGTGATTTACAAAAAAAATGGTGACCTTAGGGCTGAAGAAATGTCTCAGTGATTAAGAACACTCTTGCAGAAGATCCAGGTTTGAATCTCAACACCCACGTGGAGGCTAACAACTGTCTGTTAACTGCAGTTCCAGGGGATCTGACACCCCCTTCTGGCCTCCATGGACATTAAATTACATGGATGCACTTACATACATGCAGGCATAACACTCATATACACTAAATAAATGAGAAAAATATTTTTCTTAATTAAAGTAAAATTGGTGAGCTTATGCTCAACTGACCCAAAGGCCTTGTGTCCAAAAGAAAAATGCTTCCATCAGAAGTTTCAGTGATGATTACACTGACCTGGCACTTGAAGCTTCCTCCTGACCAATTTGGGCTCCTCATGCATTAGTCAGTAGAGCAAGAAAGATGTTACAGTGGTGACCAGAGTGACTGAACCAGGTTCCCACAGGGAAATTAGACTACTTCTCCATAATAGAGACAAGAAACCATAAAAACAAAACACAAGTAGGAGCTACTAATGGCTTAGATCCTTCAGAAGTAAAGACTGAGGTCATCCTGTCAAGTAAATAACTATATTCAGTTGAGATGCTTGCTGAAGGCAAAGGTAAACTGGAACAGTTAGTAGAAGGTGAAAATATAAATAACAGGTAGAACCACATGGCCAGTTATTAGAATTAACTGTTCTATTTGGCAGGAATCTTCCTCCTTATTTTGCTATGAATAGGCCTGTGTGTGCACATATATGTATTAAACACATACCTTTGGTTTTTTCCTCCCTTATTTCTCTACCATGTAACATAAGACATACTAACTTTATAACAGCATTTACATATTATTAATTTTATGCTGTGATATTTACCTGATTGCCTATCAAGAGAAAAGGAAATAACACTCAAGGATTTTAATTCCTATTCTGGGAAAGAGAGTAATATGTTTCAGTTATATAAAGAATAGCTGTCTTATTTCAGGTGAATTATGACCTCTTACTGTCTTATTTGGAGACAGTTTAATTTAAGGAGGTATGAAAGGGTACAAGTTGATATAGGTATATTTGCAATGGTTAATTTTATTAAAGAATACTGCATAGATAGTAACATGTAATTTTTGGGTGTGTTTATGAGGATATTTCTAGAAGAGATGAACATTTCGATTTGTAGAATGAGAAAAAGATCCCATTTCATCAGGAAGGGCAAGCATTTGTCAATCTACCAAGTCTCTGGATAAAGCAAAAAGCAGGATGTGAAATGCACTGTCTTCTAGAGTTCAGACATAGGCCTTCTGCCCTCAAATATCAGAGCTCCAAGGTCTCGGGCCTTTAGATTCCGAAACTCACGTGGATATTTCTCATACCACACTTGAGCTTTTGGGCCTTTGCCATTGGGTTGAGAGGTTTATCTGTATTTTTTCTAGACTTAAGGTGTTTGGACTCAGACTGGATTACACCAGGTCTCATGGTTCTTCCACCTATGAGCACCATATGTGAGATTCCTTGGGCTCTATGACTGCATGAGTGGGTTCTTGTAATAAATCTTATCTAGCTTCCTACAGACCTATGTATTCTATAAGTCCTATGCAGGGGAGAACCCTATCTAATACATTTGAGTGTCCTTACAACAGCACCTTCTTCCAGAATGAGATAGATAGATAGATAGATAGATAGATAGATAGATAGATAGATAGATAGATAGATTGATAGATAGACAGACAGACAGACAGATAGATAGAGATGGAGACATATCACTTAAGTTTGATCAGAGAAGTAGTTTGCTGTGGCTGTGTATGACAGGATTTACTATAACAATTTGACCATATATAGGTATAACTAAAAAAGTTTTCATTGATTTCTTTGCAATTTACCTATAGCTACTAAATGGAAAATGCATGAGTGACTTCGATGTTTGATGGCCTGTGGCCAGACCAGATGGTAATCTCAGCTTTGATTTGAATACTCTGCTTCCAGCTTATCTCTGAAACCACAAGATGTTCTTAAGGACATGTTCCTGCCAGAAGTTAATTTCTCACAGACAAGGTTTGAGACTCAGTAGAAACATTCTTATAGTGGAGTTAGGCTTTTACATTCTTAACTTTTTTTATATTGCATTGGAAGAATTAATTAATTAGACAAGAGAAAGCAATCAGAGGCTTAAGAATTGGAAAAAAACAGAAGTATCTTTATTTTCAAGAATCATGATTAAATATTTGGAAAACCTAAAAAGCCAATTGAAAACTAATAAAAGAATTTTTAAAATATATTTTGAAATTACTATGTAATGGTAATTTTATATCAATAGTCCATATGTAAAGACAAAAAAAATCCAAAGTACAGTGGAAGAGGAGACCACACTTATGAAAGTATTCAAAACATAAAATACTGATACATAAAATTAATAAGAAATGACCAATATCTGTAAGAGAAATACTATAAAACTCCTGCCATTGATACAAAAATAGACCTAAACAAATAAAGACATATTGTGATTTTGGATAGAAACTCAATTTTATTAAAATGTCATTTTTCGATCCTACTAATGAAGCACAAGCAATTATATCTCTATAAATATATATTTGTGTGTGTGTGTGTGTGTGTTGTGTGTGTGTGTATTTAATTTTTTTTTCTTATTATTTATTTTCTGTATGTGTATGATGTACTGTCTGCATGCACTGTTTTTCGTGCTACCCGTGTCGTGCATGCCGCGGCGGAGTCAGAAGAGGGTCTGGATTCCCCTGGAGCTGGAGCCTTCCTGGAACTGGAGCTTTAGCGGCTCGGCCGCCATGTGGGTGTGGGATCGAACCCGGGTCCTCTGCTAGAGCGGTCGGCGCTTCTTACCACTAGCCCATCTCTCCAGCCGCTGATGCTGTGTGTGTATTTAAACAGCACTAAATAGTTATGGTAGGTTACTATTATTGGATATAACACATATGTTTGGTATGGTATCCATGAATTACATTTTTTCTCCTGTTAAATATGACAGGGTCTTACTTGTGGCTTATAACATCTCCTAACCTGTAGAGGATGAAAGCTTGTGGCATCAGCCGTCGGGTCCTATTCCTCCAAGGAGAGAGCCAATAGGCCAATTAGATTTGGGTATATCCAGGCATATGGCTGCCTCTG
Source organism: Rhizomys pruinosus (assembly GCA_009823505.1). NCBI lineage: Eukaryota > Metazoa > Chordata > Mammalia > Rodentia > Spalacidae > Rhizomys > Rhizomys pruinosus. The sequence goes on along the minus strand of VZQC01005422.1, from coordinate 230,003 downwards.
CTGCAGCAGTATTTCCAGGCAGGTGAGGTGTAGCTGGTGCTGGACGTGGAGTCTTGCTTGGACCGTTCAATGGAGGACCCGTATTTGCTTTATTGGTTTAGTGGCCTTTGTGGTAACACTCTCTGGTGTTCAGACCATCTGTACCCTTGTACTGTGTGGTCTCAATGACATTTTCCATGTTAACATCCGGTCTTCAAGCAGGCAGGTGCCTTATCTCACCTCTCTTCTTGCATGGTTACCAGTTTAGAGGCAAGAAGCTCCTTTACTTTTGTGGGGGATATTTGGATCCCTGGCCAAAATCTCCTTGGTAGAATAATCCACTGCTGATGTCAGAGCTCCTGTATTAATTATATTTTGCTTAAGTGAATTGCTTGTGCGCTTCATTAGTAGAGATCGAAAGTATTTCCTGGGACGAAAAATGTCAGCCCAGCTGAAAAGGACACAGCCAGATAGAATTGACCAGAGTCCCAAGGACAACAGCTCCAGAGAAGAAAGTAGACTGTTTTGCTTTCTCATCCACCTGTGCCCTTTTCTAACCTAGGGAACAATCTGCAGAGAAGAGGGGGCATGGTAGAATGTAAGGGCTGCTGATTGGGGTTGAAAATGGTAGTTAAACTACAGCAATATAGGTACTGGGGACACTCATTCGATCAACTTGATTGAACATACAGCGCCCCTACCCCTCGCCGGAGGTTGGGGCTGTGTGGGTTTGGGCCACAAACGCCTGCAAATTGGTTTTACATGAAGGATGCTGTTCGTACTCATAAAATATCACTTCATGCTGCTAAAAATGAAAAAAAAAACTTGAGAGAAAGATGGGGACAGTATGTCTGCAGAATTGCTATGATTCTGGCGATGGGGGGGTGGCGGTGGGGGGGACGGAAAGAGGAAATATTGCCTGAACGAATTGGAAAATGATGTATGATGAATACACAAAGCATGTCAATAAAAATTAGGAATTACAAAAATAAAAAAAAATTCATTTTTCTCTCATTTTATTTTATTTGTTATTTTTATTCATTTCTTAGTTGTGTGTATTCGTGATGTACTAGATGACATGGAGTAGGCTAGAAGAAACATCTTAAAAAAGGTAAAAAAAAGCAAGTAATATTAAGGTAAATGCAAATTAAAACCACACTGAGGTATCATCTCCGTTAAATAAGACATGGCGTAAAGTATCAAGAAAACAAAAGAGGAGCCAGCCGGGGGCTAGGTGGCACACGCCTTTAGGATTCTTGGCACTCGGGAGGCAGAGGCAGTGCAGATCTTTGTGAGTTCAAGGCCAGATCCTGGTCTACAGAGTCAGTCCAGGACAGTGATGCGTACAGGGAGGACCCCATGTCTCGAAAAGGACCCGCCCTCAAAAAAAAAAAAAATGAAGAACAAAAGAGACATTGAAATGCATGGAGAGGATTGTGGGGAAAGGCGGGAACACTCATCCACTGCCTGGTGGAATGTAATGGATACAGAACCACGTGGAAAGTCAGTGTGAAAAACTCTTAAAAAGACTCAAAATGAGCCTAACACTGACCCAGGTTCATGACCACTCCGTGTATATACCCTACAAGACTCATCCTATTGCAGAGATACAGTATGTTTATTGCAGTTTCTCTTCGCAATAGCTAAGAGCTGGGAACCAACCCAAATGCCCCTCACACTGACAAGTGGATAACAAGAAAATGTGGTATATCTTACACAATGTGAGTTCTATTGCAGTGGTAAAGAAGATGACATCATAGCTTTGCAGGTAAATGGATGGAACTTGAACCATTTGCTAAGTAAAGTAACACATCCCACAAAAAAAAAAAGGGGGGGGATGGTTTCCTGCATTTGGTGACTAACACAAATCCGCCTAGTTGAAGTCAAAGCTGAGCATTGTTATATTTCTTTTTATCGTGAAAAGCAACTGTGTATGTATATTAATGTTGAATCTCTATAACGCTCTCTAGAATTGACCTACCACTTATTGTTCAGAATCTTTAATTACTGATATGTTGGGTGGAAGATATACATGTTTATTCATATTTTGATAATATAAAATTAAAAGAAAAAAGTTTTTTGTGAATTCAAAATATTTTAATTAACATATAGTTTATCATCAGAGGTCATAATTTGATTCATATCTGATGTTTTTAATAGGCATAATGTTGGAGCAATCACAAATGGGAGGGAACAACAAACAACGTAGTCTGTGGCAATGAACTTTCTGTACAGTTAATTCTGCCCACAACAACAAAACCTCTGCAGAGAAAAAAAAAAAAAAAAAAAAAAAAAAAAAAAAAAAAAAAAAAAAAAAAAAAAAAAATTAAAAACTGGGGGGGGGGGGGTGCAGGCATAGGGGAATGTATTCAAGTTGGACTGAAAGATGATATATAAATACAAATAAAATAGCCATTTTACGAAACAAGAAAAAATCTGTTCCTCAAAATATTCATATTTTTGATCTTCGGGGTTTGGTTCCATTGGTCAACCGTCTGTTTTTGTGCCAGTACCAGGCTGTTTTTATGGGAATAGCCCTGTCGTCTAGTTTGAAGTCTGGTCTCGAGATCCCCCCTGTGTCGCTCTTTTCACTCAGGGTTGTTTTGGCTATTCGGGTTCTTTGTTTTCCAAAATGAATAAGAACATTTTGTTTCCAAGCCTCTGCCGGAACACTTTGGTGATTTTTTATGGATTTGCCTTACATCTTCTACAAGGCGTTTTCGGTTTATTAACAGGACCTTTTTCCAATATTCCATTTCCCAATCCCTGAGCTTTGGGAGTTTTTTCCATCTTTCGATGTCTTCTTCAATTTCTTTCTTTAAAGGTTAAAATTTTTGTTGTTGTAGAGGTCTTTGGTGTCTTTTGTTAGAGTTTGTTACTAGGTATTTTTTGTTTGAGGGCTATTGTGAGTGGGAAGGTCTCTTGAATCTTTTTTCTCCAGTTGCTTGTTCTTGGTGTAAAGAAAGGCCATTGATTTTCTTAGGTTAATTTTGTATCCGCCCACTTTACCAAAGCTCTTAAACGTTTCTAGCGTTTTCTGGGGAAAGTTTTTTTTTTTTTTTAGCATCCCTTACGTAAACAATTTCATATCATCACCAAATAGGGATAGTTTGACTTCCTCTTTTCCAAATTAGTTACTTCCTTAATTAATATCTTTTCTCTGCATTATTGCTCTAGCCAGTGTTTCAAGCACTATATTGAAGAGGCGTGGTGACACGGGGCAGGCTTTTGCCGAGTTCCTATCTTTAAAGGGACTGTTTCTGTCATTTCCCCCATTTAAGATGATATTTCTGTGGGTTTCTTGTATTTCGCTTTGATTACATTGAGGAATGATCCCTCCAATCCAACTTCCTCTAGGACTTCTAAGCATAAAGGGATGCTGAATTTTGTAGAAGGCTTTTTCAGCATTCCCATTGAGAGATGGTGTGGTTTTTGTCTTTGATTCCGTTTATGTTTTTGTTGATGTTTATTGATTTCGTATGTTGAACCATCATTGCATCTCTGGTATGAATCTAACTTCTTCATGATGGATGATCTTCTTGCTGTGAGTCTGTATGCAATTTACCAGTATTCTGTTTAGATTTTGGCATCTGTGCTCATGAGGGGAGATGGGTCTATAATTCTCTTTTTTAGTTGGATCTTTGCCAAGTTTTGGTAATAGAGTGATGCTGGCCTTATGCAAGCGAAATTTGGGAGAATTCCATCTGATTGTATACTTCTAAAAAGCTTCAGTAATAATGGTTGAATAATGGTTGTAGGTCTTTTTGAATGAAATGTTTTATTAGAATTCTGCTGTGCCACCATCTGGGCCTGGGCTTTTTTTAGTGGGAGGATTTTTACTTACATTCCTGTTTTTCTTCGTATGTTACGGGTCTGTTTAAGATGTTGATTTTTTCTTGGTTGAGCTTTGGTGTTCCCAGGATTCAGATTTTATTTTTTTCATCCATTTCTTCTAGGTTTCCTACTTGGTAAATATAGGTTCTGTAATATTTCCATAATTTTCGGATCTTTTCATTGTCTGTTTTGCTATTTCCCTTTTCATCACGGATTTGTATTGATTGGAGTTGTTCCTTCTTTTCTTTGGTTAAACTGCGGCTAGAGGTCTGTCTATCTTGTTTCTTCTTTCAACGAACCAACTTTTGGATTATGACTTTTTGTATTGTTTCTTTGTTTCAATTTCATTGATTTTCTGCTCTGATTTTTGTTATTTCTTCCTCGCTGTTGCATTTATGGGTCATCGTTGTTGCCCCTAAGGCTTTTAGGCTGTTTTGGTGTTAGATCATTCACTTGTGCTCTTTCTGTTTTTCTAATGTATGCACCAGGGCTATAAACACTTCCCTCTTAGGACTGCCTTTTAAGTGTTACCTAGGTTTTGTGTTGTATTTCATTGTCATTCAGTTCCAGGAATGTTTTTATTTATTTCTTTATCTCTTCCTTGACCCTCATTCATTGTTCAAGAGTGTGTTGTTTAGTTCCATGTGCTCTTGTCTGCAGGAGGCTTGTCCTGGTGTTGATTTTGAGCTTTATTGCACTGTGGTTGACAGAAGATGAAATTATTTTCAATCTTTTTGATTTGTAGATGTCAGTTTTATTCTGGTCCCAGTATGTGGGTCCGATTTTGGAGAATGTTCCATGGTGGTGATGGGAAAAAGTAGGGAACCAGAATTGTTATTCTCTGGTATTAGGATGGAAATGTTAAGTAGAGGTCTATGAGGTCCATTTGATGTATCATCTCGTTCAATTCAGATGTCTCTTGTTTATTCTTTGTCCTGTTGAACTATCCAAAGGACTTCAGTGGGCTATTGCGGCACATACAACTTCAGCATCTTCCTATTGACAAGGGGGCCAAAAGCCACAATGGAGAGAAAAAGACAGCATTCTTCATCAAGTGGTGTTGGCAAAAACTTGATCACCACTTGTAGACGAATGAAATTAAACCCATACTTCTCACCCTGTCCAAATGTCAACTCCAGATGGATAAAGGACCTCAACGTGAAACCTCCAACTCTGAAGGTGATCGAAAGAAAAAAGTGGCAGCAGGGACCTACAAGGACATAGGTGTAGGAAAGGACTTCCTTAATCAGACAGCAGACTGTACACCAGGTTAAGGCGACTAATGTGACAAATGGGATCCTGCACATAACGCACAACCGCTCTGGACCTCATAAAGAAACCAATAGGAAGGATGAGTAAATCCCACAGAGGGAAGGAATTACGACCAAGACAGCGATTCACATCGCAAAGCTGATTTCCAGATAACTTAACTACTCCAAACAAATCAAAAGAATAAAGAAAAACAACATACTCCCTACTACATAGTAGATGGAGCATAAAGAAACCTGAACAGATGGACTCACACAGTTGCAGGAATTAGATGGATACTGATGACAACATCCTCTAAGACGTTTGCCAAGCATCGTTATCATCAGGAACTGCAAATCAATAACACTTCAAGCATATCATCTCACTCAAATCTAAACTGGCTAGGATCAAGAAAAACACACTGATACCAGGCGCTGGATGAGGCTCTCGTCGGGGACAGGGGAACACTCATCACTACTGCGGTGGAATGTAAATCTCGTAATAGCCATCTATGGGAGCAGTGTGGAGAACCCTTGGAAAGACTTGGAATGGACTTGCACCCGACCCATGCATAACCACTCCTGGGCTATGATAACCTCAAAGATTCATCCCACAGACCATACATGGCACCTATGGATGCTTTACTGCAGCCCTCTTACACAATGAGCAAGAGCTGAACCCACCCAGAATGGCCCCCAACTGATGAGTGGATATGAAAATGTGGTTTCATTATCATGCATGGAGTTCTACTCAGGTTCAGTCGAAAGGAAAGACTCATGAGCTTTGAAGGAAAATTTTTGTCCCCTTGCTTTAGTGGAGCTAGAACATCATGCTGAGTGACAGTAAACACAGTCCCAGGAGAAAGGAAACAAACGACGAATGGTTATCCCTCATCTGTGGGATGCTAGTTCAATTAACCAGTTGTAAGTATTTCTTGTGTAGGGCCCCCTGAGCTTTTGTACAAAGCAGTTGGGCATAATGCATATTGGAAACAACAACAACAGAAAGGACTGCATCAAAGAACTGACTGAAACAGTGAACTTCTGCTCAAAACAGTCAACTTCCCCATGGAGAATATTGAGAAAGACTAAGAGATGAAAGGCATGTTTGGCAGAATGCATGAGCTCTGGCAGGGTGGGGGAATGGGCGGGAACACGGGTCTAGATTTGTTAAAAAATAAATAAATAAATTTATGTGAAAAAAATCATATTTTGAAATTACTATACAATAGTAATTTTATATCAGTAGTCTATATGTAAAGGCAAAAACCAATCTAAAGTACAATGGAAGGGGAGACCACATTTATGGAAAGTATTCAAAAAATAAAATACTGGTGCATAAAATTAATTAAAAAATGTCCAATATCTGTAAGAGAAAGACTATAAAATTCCTGCCATTGATACAAAAATAGACCTAAACAAATAAAGACATATTGTGATTTTGGATAGAAACTCAATTTTATTAAAATGTCATTTTTCTCTAATTTTATTTTATTTTATATTTATTTCACTTTTATTTGTGTGTATGTATGTAAATAGATGACATGTGTGTACAGGTGTCAAAAGAGGATGCTGGATCCCCAGAACTGGATTTACAGGTGGTTGTTCACATGGTACATCTGGATGCTGGGAACTGAATTTGGGTCTTCAGCAAGAATGGAAAGTGCTCTTAACTGCAGAGCCATTTCTCCAGCCCAAGTACACTCTAAGCTTCTTTATCTATGTATATGATCCCAATAAAATGCCATTAGAATATTTTCTGGACCAAGAAAAGTTGGTGTAAACTTCATTTGAGAACAAGCAGGTGTTGATAAACAACTGTAAGAGAGGAGTGTTGGGTTGGTTTTGAATAAAACATATTAGTAAATGAGTTGACTGTGAGCCTGGAGAGATGGCTCAACAGTTAAGAGTGCTGACTGCTCTTGCAGTGAGTTGAATGTTAATGTAGTGAGCATCATCTTAACCTAATCTATAATCACCTGGGGAGAAAGTCTCATTGCGGGATTGTGTAGGCGAGACGGCCCATGGGCCTGTGGTGGTGGGAATACCTTGCATACGTTGACTGAGGTGAGGGCATCCACTCATTGTAGTTGGTGCTATTCCCCAGCCAGGAGATTCTGAACTGTGTAAGACTGGAGAAAGTGCGGGAGGACTGTGCTTCATTAAATCATCATTCTTTGCTCTTGACTGCAGATGGGATGTGACTAGCTGCTTCAAGTGCCTGCAGCCTCCACTCTCCACAATGATGGACTCTAACCTGGAGTCGTAGCCACTTTTCCCCTAAGTTACTTTTCCCAGGGGGTTTTACCACAGCATCTGGAAACAAAATTAAGACATAGACCAAGAGACTAAAAGAAAAATCCAAAATATATTTAATAATATGTGGATATTGGCTGTGTGATAAAGATAGCCTCTCAAATCAATGGGGGCAAATACCAACCATTTAAAAACTGGTGTGAGGATTATTGCAGTTTCACAAAAGTAAGCGACTTGGATGCATCCCTCACAGTGTACACTAGGGTAAGTTCCAAAGGCATCAAACAAAACAAGGACCAGGAGAAATCATGGTTGAATTCCTCTGTAACCTAAAACTAATGAACACTGAATTGAACTATGATTAAAGGAAAAGATGTGGAATGTTATTATATAAAATGTGAACTTGATTGGATCTAGGATCAGCTTAGACACATACCTCTAGGCAGCTCTTTGAGTTATTTCCTGGAAAGATTAACTGAGAGAAGACCCTCCCTCAGACAGGGCAGCAGCTCCTGTCGGTAGCCCAGATAGACGAGATCTCAGGGAGAAATAATGCTGCTTTCTCCTGTCTGTCTTGACTCCCTCCTGCTGAGTGCCTCTGTCCTGCTTCTGCTGCTGCCCTCTCCACCGTCCCTCACTAACACCCAACCAACCCAGCTTCTTCAGCCTTCCAACAGTGACTGAAAGCCAGCGCCTTTGAAAAAATCCTCTAGGCCCTCAGTGTTGGATTAGGGTTGCTGAGACACCCAGCCCTGTAGACTAGAGAGACTTGGTCTCTCTAGCGTGCAGGTAGCTATTGTTGGACTACAATGCCTGTAACTTGTAAACCATTCTAATAAATTCCCTGGGTAATGAACATTCATTCTATTGGTTTTATTCCTTTAGAGGACCTACAATGTTTTTTATTCTACATGGAAAAACATCTGCTATGTAAATGAGTTAGCATTCCACTGGTTTATCAAAACTTCTGGGATGATCAACTTAAAGGGAATAATTGTTTATTTGAATTGTGGTTTCAGTTTATGGGTGGTTGGTCCTGTTGCTTTTGGGTTTGTTACAGCACAGTACATCTTGAAGCGAGCACATGGTAGAGGAAGCTGCTCACTTCATGGTATCTAGGAAGCAAAGAGAGAGGGGAAGAGAGTAGGATTTCAGTATCCTCTTATGGACACAACCCCAATGAACCAACTCCTCACTTCCTAAATGTCCTGCTTCTATGGTGCCATAGGCTGGTGCCCAGTCCTTAGATATGGGCTTTTGGGGGACAAGCAGATCCATATTATAGCAATAAGAAAAAAGATAGCACAGATTGGGAAAAGTTTGATTAACATATTTTAAATTTTTATTGAATTTTTGTGTATTTGGTACAGAACATCTCAATCAATTGGAATTGCATTTATATCACCTTCCCTGTTCACACCCCCACTGGAATTTATGCACACTGTGATTTGTGTTAAGGCCTAACGTCTCAAGTTAGTGTCCCCAGATGTTCTTCATTGCAAGTTCACGCAGTGAGGTAGGTCTAGGCAGCCTACCCAGAGTCCCTGACTAAAAAGATCAGCTCTTCCTCACCCACCAGTAATCAGCTGCCAATATTTCTTCATCTAAGACTGAGGTCTTCTCCCCATTTCCCCAGTTCCATGCTGATTTTTTTCTCTATTGCGTTTGCATGGGTCTTGTATATGCTGACACCAATGCTGTAGGTTTATGTGAGCAGGGTCCCAGAGCTTGTAGAATTCTATTCCATATGATCATGCACCTTCTGCCCAGTTCTTACAGCATTTCTCCTTCTCCCCCTCACTTCAGGAGCCCTGGGTGAATGAAGCTTAATATAAGAGACCTATCCAAGGACCCTCAGTGTGAAAACTCTGAATATCCATGCTTTGGCTATTTGTGATCTTTTGTGTTCCTGGCACCCTGTTGCATGAGGGAGCTTCTTTTTTTTTTTTTTTTTTTTTTTTTTGGTCTTTCGAGACAGGTCTCCCTGATGCCCCAGCGGTCCTGGAATTCATCTGTAGACCAGGCTGGCCTTGAAACTCACAAAGATCCGCCTGCCTCTGCCTCGCAAGTGCAGGATAAGGCGTGGCCACCACGCCCATAGGGAGCTTCTTAATGAGAGTTGAGAAATTGGTAAGTGACCTCTGTCCTCTTTTCCCCTTGTTCTATGTGCCATAAGCCTTACGTTTTGAGCCCACATTGTAGATGTGCCACTTAGGCTTGGGCAATTCACAGACAATGTCTGGTGTGACAAGTTGTGCTATTTTGTAATAGTCTCTGCCTGGTACAAAAGAAGCTTCTTTGGTGAGTGGTGACTAGGATACTTGACTATAACATAAGGATCAATATTTTGGAGAATTTCCCTAAAATTTGTGACTAGTCCATCCATGTGTATTTGTGCTGGATAGCTTTAGTGTCAACTTGACACACCTAGGTTGAGGGAGCCTCAGTGGGGAATTGGCTCCATTGGATGGCCTTGGGCACATTGTGGAGTATTGTCTTGATGGTCGAGCAGTGTGGGAGGGCCCAGCCACAATGAGTGGTGCCACCCGGGGCGGGTTGTTGTTACCAGTATAAGAAGAAGGCTGGGCATGGGCCAGGGGAGCAAGCCAGTGAACAGCAATCCTCTCATGGCCTGTGCTTCAGCTCCTGCCTCCAGGTTCCTGCCCTGAGTTCCTGCCTTGGACTCCCTAAGGATGAACTGTGGACCCAGGAGATGTAAGCTAATAAACCTTTCCTCCCCAAGTGGTGTCGTCAGAGTGTTTTTGTCACAGCAATGGAAGACAAATAGAACAGAAATTGTAACCAGAGAATTGGCAGGTACCATTGCTGGGACAACCTGACTTGATGTTTCTGGGGGACGGATTGTGGAGGCGTTTGGAACCTGTTGGCTGGGAAGATCATCAATGCCTAAAGATTGTTGCTGTGGAAGGTTGGAGTCAGTTTTGCTGAAAGGTTTGTAGAAGATGGAGGCCGGGCTTGTGAAGTTTCAGTTATTCAAAGGGGGAGCAGAGATCATCAGAGACTGTTTTAAAATCTGTGGTTCTGGTCAGCTGGGGGAAGAATCGAGCTGTAGTAAACAAAGAGACCAGAACCTGACTGGGAAATCTTTGTTGTATCATGGGACAATTTGTGCTGGTTAGCTGGGGCTGAAAAATCAGTCTTGTAAGTAAAAGAGACACAGCATCACAGTGGTGAAATCTTCTGCGGAAGAAATTCTCAGGGTCAGCACACAGAAGCTTGTGTTCCAGAAGGGGTCCTGAGCCTCCAATGCTCAGCCAGAAGACAGGACTTGAGTGTGTAAGAGTCTCCTATTATGGTTCTGGTGTTGAAATTTGAGGTGTAACAGAGAGCAAAGCACCCGAGGCTTGGCACGTTGAGAGGTCAGGAAAGACCATGTGGTGGAAGTGTAGCCTCAGTTGTCAGTGGAGATCCCAGGAGTGCAGGAGGTCATGGAGAGAAGCTGCGGCTTGCACCGGAGAGGTCAGAAGAGAACAATTGGTGAAGGTGCTGTCTCAGTTTCAGTGTGAGACTCCAGCTTTTGTGAGATGCCAGGACCATGGGACGACCACCAAGAGCAACGGCAGGTATGGAATGGTATGTGGCCCTGGGCATTCGAGATGAAACTTTGTGTGGGGTGTGGGTGTGGTAGTGGTGTGGGTGGTGGGTGTGGAGGTGAAGAGAGAGGGGGGGGGGTACATGTGAGAACAAACCTTTGGAAGCCCAGAACGAGCTCGTGAGTGAATTCCCAAGTTGTCCAGGCCGTGAGCTAACTTTGGTGGACTTAGGTTATTGTTTGATAGGCCTGATTCTTCCCTTTGAAATAAGACAGTACTTGTTTTGGATTTTACAGCAGTCTACAGTTAAGAGACTTTTAATAGACTGAACTTTTAAGCATTTGGACATTTTAAGGACTGTGGAGCTTTTAAGGTTGTACTGTCTTAAGTTGTGATTAATGGTAACATCATATTTTGGGGATAAGAACTGGAAAGGTAGTGGCTTAATAGTGATGTGTTTTGTGTGTCAAGTTGACAAGGGGTGAATTGTGCTGGATAGCTTTAGTGTCAACCTGACACACCTGGGTTGAGGGAGCCTCAATTGGGGAATTGGCTCCATTGGATTGGCCTGTGGCCACATCTATGGAGAATTGTCTTGATGGTCGAGCAGTGTGGGAGGGCCCAGCCCACAATGAGTGGTGCCACCCTGGGCAGGTTGTTGTGTACCGTATAAGAAGGCAGGCTGGGCATGGGCCAGGGGAGCAAGCCAGTAAACAGCATTCCTCCATGGCCTGTGCTTCAGCTCCTGCCTCCAGGTTCCTGCCCTGAGTTCCTGCCTTGGTCTCCCTAAGTGATGAACTATGACCCAGGAGATGTAAGCTGAATAAACCCTTTCCTCCCCAAGTCGGTGTTGGTCAGAGTGTTTTGTCACAGCAATGGAAGACAAAGTAGAACAGTATTTGCTTAGGTTTATGGTACCTCACATGGGTTTGTTCCTATTGAGTGGGCTTTAAGTCCAATTAGATAGCCTTTGATTGTCCACAATGTTTGACATTTTTATTTTATAGTTGAATTGTGTTGTTTTGTTTGTTAAATAACCATAAAGTTTATTATGTTTATATTTTGAAAAAAGTTTTAAATAAAACAGTCTTAATTTTAAAAAAGTGCTACTGCTGCATCAGTGTTCTGGACATTGACATGGTTATTTGACCTTAAAGCTGATGTTGGATCATCACTTGCTGTTCTCCCTGAGCAGCGTGCATAGTCCTCTCCAAAGCTATGAGAGCTGGCCTTCGGGGGAGGTGGATTCCAGGTCAGTTCCAGGTGCAGTGCTCCAAATCCTATGTCCAAAGTATGTTCAGTCTTTAGCAGTAGGCTCTTACCTTCAAGTTCTGGGAGGCAATAAGGGCTGTGGCAATAGTCTGTGTAATTTTGGGAGTTTCTGGGACTACCCTGGCCAGCAACTCAAATGAAGGTTTCTCCTGTCTGGCACTGTTTATTGTTAGGTAGCTTTCAGATGTACACAAGAACTCATGTAGGGATACTGTATTTTTTCAGTAGGTTGTTGGGCTAATGTAACTGCCTGTGGTGTTTTACACTGGCTAGGTAGTGTTTTCTTCTCCTGCCTCTCCCTGTCTAAATGTCTCTACATCCCACTTAAAGTATCACCGTTTTCTGCACTGCTGCCTTTCCCAACCTGTCCCCACCTGTCTCCCATGGTCCTACCTCTCTTGAGCTCTGTCCTCTTTATCTGCAAATTTCCTTGAATATCTCACCCTCCTCCTTCCCATTTAAGTACCCCCATATTATCCATTTCTGCTTTAATAACACCTGTCTCCTACTGCTCTTCTGTCAGGTTCTCCTTTCCTTTTACTTCATTGTTTGTGTTTTCTCCCTATTTCCAGATTCCTGGAGTTAGATCAGGATACACACTCACATATAAGGACTTAGTGCTAGAATCCACAATGAGGGAGAACATATGCCATTTGTTTTTCAAAGTCTGTGTTACTTCACTTAGCACAACAGTTTCTATTTCATGATTTCTTCTTTCTTTATTACTGAATAGAACTCCATGTATAAATGTACCACATTTTTATTATCCACTCATCAGCTGAGGGACATTTAGTTGCTTCCATCTCTTAGCTATTAGGAAAAAAACAGAAACAAACACTGATGAATAATTATCTCTGCAATACAATATGCCAAGAAGAGGTTAAATGGTAAGTTCATTTTTAGTTGTTTAAGATTTCTCCACATTACTTTCCATAGGGGTTTCGCAAGCTGGCAACCCCACCAGCAGTGGATGAGTGTCCCCCTTTCTCCAAATCCTCTCCATCATTTGGTATCATTTGTTCTCTTGATATTAGCTAGTCTGATTGGGGTAAGATGAAATCTTAAAGTGGTTTTAATTCACATTTCCTTAAATATTAACAATGTTCAACACTTTTTAAGGTGTTTCTTAGCCATCTTTATTTCTTCTTTTGAGACTTCTCTGTTCAGATCCTTGGCCCATCTTTTACTTGGGTCATGTGTTTTTTTTCTGACTCTTTGAGTTCTTTATATATTCTGGATGTTAAACCTCTGTCAGATGTGCCACTGATAAAGATTTTTCTCCCATTCTGTGGGCTTTCTCTTCATTTCTTTGGTTTTTCTTTTGCTGTACAGAGCTTTTTAGTTTAATGGGGTCCCATTTGTTGATTATTGGCCTTAATGTCAGTCCAACTTATGTCTGATTTAGAAAGTCCTTTCATATAAACATATCACATAGGTTGTTGCCAATGTTTTCTTTTAACAGCTTCAGAATTTAAAGTTTCACATTGAAGTATTTGATCCATTTGGAGTTCACTTTTGTGCAAGGTGAAAGGTAAGGGGCTAGTTTCATTCTTCTACAGGTGGAGATTCAGTTTTGCCAGTACCATATACTGAAGATGCAATCTTCCCTCCAGTGAGTGTTCTTGACACAATTGTCAAACATCAGGTGATTGAAATTGCATGTACACATGTTTATGTCTTGAATTATGTTCCTTTGATCTATGGATCTATTTTTGTGCCAGTACAAGGCTGTTTTATGACTATAGCTCTGTAATATAGTTTGAAATCTGGTATAGCAATCCCCCCAACGTTGCTTTTTGTACTTAGGCTTTCTTTGACTGTCTGGGATCTCTTGTGCTTCCATATAAATTTTAGGATTTTGTTCTAATTCTGTGAAGAATGTCTTGGGGATTTTGATTGGAATTGCATTGAATATATAATTGGCTTTTGTAGAATGGTCATTTTCACAATATTAGTTCTTCTAATCCATGAGGATGGGATGTCCTTCCATCTTCTGGTATCTACTTCAATCTCTTTCTTTAAAGGATTAAAAATTTCATCGTAGAGATATTTAATGTCTTTGGTCAGGTTTATTTTGAGATATTTTTTCTATGTTATTGTGAATGAGAGGGTTTCCATGTACTCCTCCAATTACTTGCTATAAGTATATAGAAAAGCAACAGCCAGGCGTGGTGGCACGTGCCTTTAATCCTACCACTTGGGAGGCAGAGGCAGGTGGATTTCTGTGAGTTCAAGGCCAGCCTGGTCTACACAGTGAGTTCCAGGACAGCTGGAGCTACAGAGAGACCCTGTCTCAAAAAGTCAAAAAAAATCAAAAAAGAAAGGCGACTGATTTTTGTAGATTAATTTTATAACTTGCCACTTTAATGAAAGTATTCATCATTTCTAGGAGTTTTCTGGTGGCATTTTTATCATCTCTTAGGTATAACATCTGCAAAAAGGGATAATTTTACCTCTTCTCTTACAATTAGTATTCATTTGATTTCCTTCTCTTGCCTTATTCCCCCAGCAAGAGTTTCAAGCACTATATTAAATAGGAGTCGAGATAGTAGACAGCCCTGCTGGATTCCTGATTTTAAAGGTAATGCTTCGAGTTGTTCTCCATTTAGAATGATGCTGGCTATGGATTTGTTGTATGTAGTTTTAATTATGTTGAGGTGTGGTTCCTCCAGTCCAATTCTCTATAGGACCTTTAATATAAATATATGTTGAATTTTATCAAAGACTTTTTGTGCAGCTATTGTGATGACCATGTGATGTTTGACTTGGAGTCCATTTATATGATTTATGACATTTATTGACTTACATATATTGAACCATCCCCGAATCTCTGGAATAAAGCTGACTTGATCATGGTGGATGATCCTTTTGAAGTGTGCCTATGTGCATTTTGCAATTTGTTGAGAATTTTTCCATCTATGTTCATTAAGGATATGGCTCTATAATTTTCTTTATTGGTTTATCTTTACCTAGTTTTGGTTATAGAGTGATGCTGGCTTCATAGAAGGAATTTGGGATTCTCCCACTGGCTATATATTGTTGAATAATTTAAGTAGTATTGGTTGTAGATTTTAAATGTCTGGTAGAATTCTACCATAAATCCATCTGGGTCTGGGCTTTTTTAGCTGAGATGTTTCATATGACTGCTTCAATTTCCTTATATATCAACAGTCTGTTAAAGCTGTTGATCTCTTCTTGGTTTAGCTTTGCTCATTCCCATGATTTTAGGTATTCATCCATTTCTTAAGGTTTTCAAATTTAATAATATATAGGCTTTTAAAATATTCCCTCACAATGCTAGGGTGATGCTTTCCTTTCATGTATGATTTTGTTGATTTTGGAGTTGCTCTTTCTTTCTTTTGGCTAATAGGGCTAAGGGTCTGACTATCTTGTTTATCTATCTTTCAAAGTACCAATTCTTTTTTTCTTTTTTTTATTGATGATTTCTGTATTTCATACATTATCTTTCAGTCCAATTTAGAAACATTCCCCTCTCCCTGCCCCCCACCCTACCCCCAGTTCATGCCTTCTGCCATACATGTCTTGCATCTTTCTCTCAGTCATTCCAAAGTTTTTCACTGCAGAGGCTTGTTGTTTGGGGCAGAACTTAACTGTGTCAGTTCTTTGAACAAGTC
The DNA here is from genome assembly GCA_009823505.1 of Rhizomys pruinosus. Classification (NCBI taxonomy): domain Eukaryota; kingdom Metazoa; phylum Chordata; class Mammalia; order Rodentia; family Spalacidae; genus Rhizomys; species Rhizomys pruinosus. The sequence goes on along the minus strand of VZQC01005422.1, from coordinate 214,226 downwards.
TTTATGTTGTTGTTGTTCCCTCCCCTTTGTATTGCTCTAACATATGCCTTTATAACCATCGCATATGTATCAAAATTGTGATCTCTGAGGATAAAATGTATACTAATTCCAAAATATGTTTAAGCATTCAAATTTTTCCCCTTTAATTTTCTTTTTTTGGTCTTTTTGAGACAGGGTCTCCCTGTAGCCCCAGCTACCCTGGAACTCACTCTGTAGACCAGGTTGGCCTTGAATTCACAAAGATCTGCCTGCCTATGAATACATACCTTCCACCCGTATACAGTAATTACAATATCTGAAAATAAGTGGTAGATCAATTCTGCAACCCATTAAGAGATTCCCATTATAACAACACATTTGCTTTCAGATAAAAAGAAATGTAACAATAATGTTGTTCAGCTTGCGTTTTACCTGGGGATATGGTGTTAGCATCCACAAATGAAGGTAAACATTTTTGGAATTCATGTTTTTCACTTTTAATTTTATATTCCTCTAAAGTATGCATACATACCCTCCCCTATATACCACGATTACAAAGTCTGAAAATAAACAGTAGGTTAATTCTAGATCCCATTAAGACATTCACATTATAATGGTACAGTTGGTTTCAGGTAAAAGAAAATATTGCTCAGTTTGCCTTACTACTAGGTATTTGGTGCTAGCATCCACAGATGAGGGATACCTTTCATAGTTTGTTTTTCTGGGACTGTGTTACTTCACTTAGTATAATGGCTTCTAGTTCCATCCATTTACCTGCAAAGTTCCTGATGTCATCTTTCTTTACTGCTGATTGGTACACCATTGTGTATATGTACCAATTTTTGTTATCTACTGTCTGTTGAGGGGTATTGGGTTGGTTCCAGCTCTTCACTATTGTGAAGAGAGCTGCAATAAACATAGATGTGCATGTATCTCTGAGGTAGGATGAATCCTGTGGGTATATACCCAAGAGTAGTATGACTGGTTCAGGTGGTAGGCTCATTTTGAATCTTTTAAGGGTTCTCCACACTGCTTTCCACAGTGATTGTACAAGTTTGCATTCCCATAAGCAGTGGATGAGTGTTCCCCTTTCCCCACATCCTCTCCAGCATTTGATGTCTTTCGTTTTCCTGATCTTAGCCAGTCTTATTGGAGGGAGATGATATCTTAAAATTGTTTTAATTTGCATTTCCTTAATTATTAATAATGTTGAACACTATTTAAGATGTTTCTCAGCCATCTTTATTTCCTCACTTGTGAAGTCTCTGTTCAGCTCTTTACTCCATCTCTTGAGTGAGTCATTTGTTTTCTTCTTTGTTGTTTGAGTAGTTTGTATATTCTGAGTGTTGGTACTGTCAGATGTATCACTGGTGAAGGTTTCCTCCCACTCTGTGGGTTTTCTCTTCTCTTCATTGATTTTTTCTTTCACTGTACAGAAGCTTTTAAGTTTAATGAGATCCCACTTGTCAATTTTACCTTATTTCCTGCGCAGCTGCTGTTTGATTTAGAAAGTCTTTTCCTACGCCTATGTCTTGTAGGTTGCTGTCAACATTTTCTTCTAACACCTTCAGTGTTTCAGGTTTCACACTGAGATCTTTGATCTTTGGAGTTGATTGTTGTACAGGGTGAGAGGTAGGGGTTTAATTTTATTCTTCTACAAGTGGTGATACACTTTTTGCCAGCACCATTTGCTGAAGATGCTGTCTTTCCTCCATTGAGTATTTTTGGCCACTTTGTCAAATATGAAGTGGCCGAAATTGTATGTGCTCAAGTTTGGATGCTCAATTTTGTTCCATTGGTCTACGGACCTGTTTTATGCCAGTACCAAGCTGTTTTTATGACTATAGCTCTGTAATATAGTTTAAAGTCTGGTATAGTGATCCTCCCTGTATTGTACTTTTCACTCAGGGTTGCTTTGGCTATTGTGGTCTTTTGTTTTTCCATGTGAATTTAAGGATGTTTTTCTAAGTCTGTGAAGAAACTCATGGAGATTTTAATTGGGATTACATTGAATCTGTATATCAGTTTGGGTAGAATCGACATTTTTACTATATTAATCTTTCCAATCCATGAACATGGGAGGTCTTTCCATCATCTTCAATCTCCTTCTTCAGGGATTTAAAATGTTTGTTGTAGAGATCTTTGGTGTCTTTGGTTAAGTTTGTCCCTAAGTATTTTATTGTTTTGAGGCTATTGTGAGTAGAAAGGTCTTTTTGTGTTCCTTCTCCAGTTACTTGTTTTTGTTGTAAAGAAAAGCTATTGATTTTTCTAGGTTAATTTTGTATCCTACTACTTTACTGAAACTCAATCATTTCTAGGAGTTTTCTGGTAGAGTTTTTAGCATCACTTAGGTGAACTATCATATCATCTGCAAAAAGGGATAGTTTAACTTCCTCTTTTCCAATTAGTACTCCTTTAATTTCCCTTTCTTCCCTTATTGCCCTGGTAAGTGTTTCAAGCACTATATTGAAGATGAGTGGTGTTAGGGGGCAGCCTTGCCATGTTCCTGCCTTTAAGGGGAATGCTTCTAACTCTTCTCCATTTAGGATGATGTTAGCTGTGGGTTTGTTGTATATGGCTTTGATTACATTGAGGAATGTTCCCTCCAGTCCAATTCCCTCTAGAACTTTAAGCATGAAGGGATGCTGGATTTTGTTGAAGGCTTTTTCTGTGTCAGTTGAGATGATTGTGTGGTTTTTGTCTTTCAGTCCATTTATGTATCTTATGATATTTATTGATTTTTCTATGTTGAACCATCCCTGTATCTGTGGTATGAATCCAACTTGGTCATGATGGATATTTTTGATGTGGGTCTGTATGCAATTTGCAAGTATTTTGTTGAGAATTTTTGCATCTATATTCATTAATTAGGTGGGTCTATAGTTTTCTTTTTTGGTTGTATCTTTACCTGGTTTTGGTATTAGGGTAATGCTCGCTTTGTAGAAGGAATTTGGGAGGTTTCCCTCTGCATGTATCCTTCTGAACAGTTTTAGTAATAATGGTTGTAAGTCCTCTTTAAATGTTTTATAGAATTATTTTGTGAAACCATCTGGGCCTGGGCTTTTTTTTAGTTGGGAGGTTTACTATTACATTTTCAACTTCCTCATATATTACAGGTCTGTTTAAGCTGTCAATCTCTTCTTGGTTAAGCTTTGGTGAATTCCAGGATTTCAAATATTCATCCATTTCTCTTAGGTATTCAAATTTAGTAGAGTGTAGTTTCTTGAAGTATTCTTGGATGATTGGAGCTTTTCTCTATCGTGATGTTTTTCTTTTCATCACAAATACTATTGATTTGGAGTTGTTCTTTCTTTTGGTTAACTAGGCTAGAGTTCCATCTATCTTGTTTATCCTTTCAAAGAACCAACTTTTGGATTCACTGATTCTTTGTATTGCTTTCTTTGTTTCTATTTCATTGATTTCTGCTCTGATTTTTGTGATTTCTTCCTGTCTGTTGGGTTTAGGGTTCATTTGTTGTTCTCTCTCAAGTGTTTTTAGCTGCAGTGTTAGTTTATTTATTTGTCCTCTTTCTGGTTTTTTAATGTAGGAACTGAGGGCTATAAACTTCCCTCTTAAGACTGTTTTTAAAGTATCCCATAGGTTTTGCTGTGTTGTATTTTCTTTTTCATTTAGTTCCAGGAGTGTTTTTATTTCTTTATTTCTTCCTTGACCCATTCATTATTCAGAAGTGTGTTATTTAGTCTCCATGTGTTCATATAGATAGTTGGGTTTATTCTGGTGTTGATATTAAGCTTTATTGCATTGTGCTCTGATAGAATGCATGAAATTATTTCAATGCTTTTGTATTTGTGGAGGTTTTTTCTGTGTCCCAGTATGTGGTCAATTTTGGAGAATGTTCCATGGGGTGCTGAGTAGAAAGTATATTCTCTGGTGTTTGGGTGGAATAAACTATTGGTATCTGTGAGGTCCATTTAGTTTATTGTATTGCACAGGTCAGATGTCTCTCTGTTTAGTCTTTGTCCAGTTGGCCTATTTAATGGGCTCAGTGGAGTATTGGAATCCCCCACTATTAGTGTATTAGGATCAATCTGTGCCTTGAAGTCCTGGCAAATTGTGTTTACAATGTTCGGTGCACCAGAGTTTGGTATATTCATGATTGTGAAATCTTCATGGTTGATCCTTTGATAAGGATGTAGTGGCCCTCTCTGTCTTTTCTGATTAGTTTTGCTTTGAAGTCTATTTTGTCTGATATTAGAATAGCAACTCCTGCTTACTTTTTGGTACCATTTGCTTGGAATATTTTTTCCATCCTTTCACTTTAAGTTGGTGCCTCTCCTTGAGGGTAAGATGGGTTTCTTGTGGACAGCGTATAGATGGGGTCTGTTTCCTAATCTATTCTCCCAGTCTTTGTCTTTTGATTGGGGCGTTCAGCCCATTAATATTTAAAGGTATTATTGAGAGATGTGTGCTGCTCCCTTTTGCCTTATTTTCTGTTTGCATTCTTGGTCTAGGTTTGTATTTCTGCAGTTATATTTTTATTCATTACTCTCTCTAGGTGCTTGGGGATAGTTGCTCCTTTCCTCTGACCTTTGAATTGCTTTGAGTATTTTCTGAAGGGTTTGTTTCCTGGACATGAATTCTTACATCTCGTTTATGTTATGAAAGAATTTTCTTTCTCCTTCAACTATAATTGACATTTTTGCTGCATATATCAATCTGAGTTGGCATCTATAGTCATTTAGTACTGAGAATACTTTGGTCCAAGCTCTTCTGGCTTTCATCATTTGCACTGAAAAGCCAACTGTAATTCTTATGGGTTTTCCTTTATATGTAACTTGTTGCTTTTCTCTTGCAGCCTTCAGTAATTTGTCTTTGTTTTGGGCATCTAGTGTTTTAACTATGATATGGCGTGGGGTATTCCTTTTCTGATCTTGTCTATTTGGTGTTCTATGTGCTTCTTGTATTTGTATGGGCTTGTTATTTTTCAGTTTGGGGAAACTTTCTTATATTATTCTGTTGAAGATCTGATCAATACCTTTGTCCTGGGATTCTTCTCCTTCCTCTATCCCTATGATGCAGAGGTTTGATCTTTTCATAGTGTCCCATATTTCCTGATTGTTCCATTCTTGTGATTTTAAATTTTTTCATACTTTGTTCGAGCATTGCAGTTCTTCCACCTTGTCTTCCAGTGTTGACATTCTACTTTCTGCTTTATCCAATCTGTTACTGAGACTTTCTCCCATCTTTTCCTGATGATTGGATGAGTGTGAAATTTCCTTTTTTTACTTCATCCTGTGATTTCTTTAGTATTTCCAGTTCCTTTTGTAGTTTGTCATTCCTTCCCTCTAGATCCTTGATTTGCTGGTTGGTTTCCTGTTTCATTTCAGCATGGGATCTTTTCAGTGTTTCCACTTCATTCCTGAGTTTGTCATTCTCTCCCTTCATTTCTTTGAGTGTTTCTATCATTGTTCTTTTAAGATCTGTGTCCTGGGTTATCTCCAGGAGAACTCATAGTTGGGATCTTCTATAGGATTGCTAGGTTTTGTTGGGGATTTATTATTTGCTTTTCCTCTGTTGTTGATTTTCCTTTGTGCTCTTGGCATGTGGATTTGATTTGATGTTTATAGTCTGATGTGAAATTCAAGTGCTTCTTCCTTTGGTTGAAGGCCTGTTACTCTAGGTTGGAAGGTTTGGTGTTTCTTCTGTTACTTTGTGCTCTGAGTCACCAGGATGGCCACAAGGCGGAGGGGGAGGTAGGAGGGGGCGGGGGTGACACTGGTTTTTGCCCGTCCACTGCCATGGTGACTACAGGGCCTTACGTGATCCGGTCTCGAAGTTGGAGCAGCTCCAAAGTGCCTGCACCTGAAGCGACTGGCCTTGGATGGTCCTGGCACCCACCCTGCACTGGGAGTGACTGGGCTGGAAGCAGCAGGGCTCTGACGGTCCTGGAACCCTGTGCTGGAGACATTGGGGCCAAGAAGGTCCTGGAACCCAGCTGTCACTATCCCTGCACTGAAAGCAAAGGTGCTAGGATGGTCCTGGAACCCTGAACCAGAAATGACTGGGCTTGGAGGGTCTTGGAACCCTGGTCTGGAAGTGACTGGCCTGAGATGGTTCTGGGACACTGGCTGTAAGCAACAGGGCTCTGATGGTCTTGGAACCCTGTGCCAGAGGCGCCAGGGCTGGGAAGGTCCTCCAAAGAACCAATTCTTAGATTCATTAATTCTTTGTATTGTCTTATTTGTTTCTATTTCATTAATTTCTGCTTTGTTTTTTGTTATTTCTTTTTGTCTTCTGGGTTTGGGTTTCATTTTTGTTGCCTTTTGAGAGTCTTGCAATGTTATTTATTTGTCATTTTTGTGCCCTTTCTTTTTAATGTAGGCACTTACACCTATGAGCTTTCCTTTTAGGACTGATTTCAAATTTTCCCAGAGGTTTCATTGTATTTTAATATCTTTTTCACTTAATTTTAAGAATACTTTTATTTCTTAATTTCTCCTTTTACTTATTCCTCATTCAGGACTATGTTATTTGCCATGAGTTCGTGTAGTTACTAGCCTTTCTTTTGGTGATGTTTTCAAGCTTTACTGCATTGTAGTCTGATAGAATGCATGGAATTCTTTCAAGTTTTGATTTATTTAGGTTTTTGTGCCCCAGTATGTGGTCTATTTTGGAGACAGTTCCATGGGGTGCTGAATAGAAAGTGTATTCTTTGGTGCTTGGGTGGAATGTTCATTAAATATCTGTTAGGTCCATTTGATGTATAGTATTATTTAATTCAGATGTCACTCTGTTTGTTATTTGTCTGGTTGACCTGTCTAATGGAGACATGGGGTATTGAAGTCAGCTACTATTACTGCGTTGTGTGAAGTCCTGTAGTACTGTTCTTATGAAGTTGCATGCTCAAGAGCTTGGTGCACATATGTTCATGATTGTAATATTTTCTGGGTTAATTGTTCTTTAATCAGAATAAAGTGACTCTCTTTATCTATTCTTATTAGTTTTGGTTCGAAGTGTATTTTGTCAGATATTAGGATTGCAACTTGTTATTGATTCTTACTGTCATTTGCTTGGAATATTTATTTCCATCCTTTCACCTTAAGGTAGTGCCTGTTCTTCAAGTTTTGATGGGTTTCTTGCAGACAACAAAAAGGTGGATTTTATTTCTTAATCTATTCCACTAGCCTGTGTCTTTTGACTAGGAAGTTCAGCCCATTGTTATTTAAAGCTTTTATTGAAAAATGTGCATTAGTTCCTGTTATTTAAACTTTTGTTTGCATTCTTGGTATACCTTTGTGTTTCCACAGTTATACGGTTAGTTTCTTTTTGTTGCCCCTTGAGTACAATTGTTTCTTTATCTAGCTCTTTGTATTGCTTCAAGTATTCTCCGAGGGGCTGATTTTGTGGATGAGAATTCTGTCAGTTTATTTTGTGAAAGATTTTTCTTTCCCCTTCAGCTAACATAGCATTTTTGCTGGGTAAAGTATTCTGAGTTAGTATCTAGATGGTGATTTAGAACTGGGATTACTTTGGTCCAGGCTCTTCTGGCTTCCATAGTTTGCATTGAAAAGTCATCTGTAATTCTGATGGGTTTTCTTTTACATGTGACTTGTTTTTCTTTTGCAAGTTTCAGTATTCTCTCTTTGTTCTGTAAATTTAGTGTTTTTACTATGATATGGCATGAGGAGTTTCTTTTCTGGTCCTGTCTGGTGTTCTGTGTGCTTCTTTTGTTTGTATGGGCATATCTTTCTTTAATTTGGGGAAATTTTCTTCTACTATCCTGTTGTAGATCTGGTTAACACCATTATCCTGAGATTCTTCTCATTCCTCTATGCCTATAATGTATAAATTTTGTCTTTTCATGATGTCCCACATTTCTTGCATATTCCATTCCCATGTTTTTAACTTTTTCATTATATATGTTATCATACATTCTTGATACTCTGTTTTCCATTTCACCCATTCTATTGCTGAGGCTTTCTCCTGGTGCTTTCTCACTGTCTTATTGATTTTTTCACTTCCTTCTTCATTTCAGACCAAGTTTTCATCAATATTTCTATCTCTTTCTTGAATTCAGTCAGAAGTTTATTCCTATCTTTTTTTTTTTTTTTTTTTTTGTCTTTTCAAGATAGGGTCTCCCTGTAGCCCCAGTTGTCCTGAACTCACTCTGTAGACCAGGCTGGCCTTGAACTCACAAAGATCCACCTGCTTCTGCCTTCCAAGTGCTATGATTAAAGGCCTGCACCACCATGCCCGGCTATTCCTATCTTCTTTTAGTTCTTTGATCTATTTGTTTCTGTGCTTTAAATTTGTTGAATCTTTAGATGTTTAAGAACATTCTTTTAAATTCTCTGTCCTGGATTCTCTCTAGGGGGTTCTCATTGTAGAACTCTTCTTTAGGACTGGTGGTGTTTGGTTGGGACATATTATTTGGGTTATTTACAATATTAATTTTTCGTTGTGATTTTGGCATGTGGATCTCTTTTGTTGTTTGTGATTCAGGTGTGAAACTCAAGCCTTTCTTTGTTGAGGTGAAGTCTGGTTCTGTTTATAGACTTGATGTGCCTTCTTTTCTTATTGGGTGTGAGAAGCTGGTTTACCTAGGTTCAGGTTTTCTGTTTTGATTTTATATTGGAGGGATCAAATGGCTCCCTTTACTCCATTACTTGGGAGTTCCCACATAGGCCCAAATAAGGTGCCAATTAGATACTCTCATTCTTCCTACTAAGGTCTGGTCCCTACTAGTCTACAGGCACAGCAGTTTGGGAAGCTTGGTAGGCAGAGACTGGATTCGGATTGTCTTATTTTCTCTGCAATTGCTATGACAAAACACTCTGACCAATTCCAACTTGGGGAGGAAAGAGTGTATTCCTCTTGCATCTCTGGGGATCACAGTTCATCACTGAAGGAGCCCAAGGTAACAACTCAGGGCAGGAATCTGTAGTCAGAAGCTGAAGCACAGGCCATAGAGGAATGCTGCTTCCTGGCTTGCTCCTCTGGCTGATGCTCAGCCTGCTTTCTTATACAATACACAATAACCTGCCCAGGGGTGGCACTACCCACAGTGGGCTGGGCCCTCCCATATCACTCAACAATCAAGAAAATACTCCACAGACATGGCCACAGGCCAGTCCAATGGAAGAAATTCCCCAACTGAGGGTACCTCAACCCAGGTGTGTCAAGTTGACACTAAAGCTATTTATTCGGCACACAGGTGTTCTCGGGCACTCTGCATACTTCTGGGCCCTAACTAATTGACAGAGAAGCCTAGCTCTACAGCAGTGGGAGGGGCTGCAAATGGTCTCAACTTAGGATGGGATGGGAGTGGCCTGTTTTGGACAACTCAGCATCATGGGGAGCTAAGAGGACAGCCAGAGATCTGTCGTGCTAAGAGAAAAAGTGGGCCTGTGCCCAAATGTCTCAGAAAAATTTTTCCTTCCCACGAGACCAATGTACATGCTCATTCAGAAGCATGCTCTGGTGGTGACCATTTTGGCACCCCACCTCCTCCCCTGCCCTGCTTCAGACCCAGAGAGACAGAATGAGGAATGGAGTCTCAGGAATCTTTAGTTAGGGGATTTCCAGTGAATTTAGTGGGTTTTTCCTGCAGAGCCAATGGGGGAAGTCTTCACTTACAAGGCCCCTCAGGCACTCCATTCACATTTATTCCGGGATGCAACTCTCAGCAGTGCATCAGGACATGGCAAGGGTGGGATCCCAGCATGGACTTGGTGATCTTTGCCCAAGATGGCAAAATGGCGAGAGCAAGCCACCACCACACGCCATCCTTTCGTATGCCCCCGGCCCCTCCTCCTGAAGCAGTCAAGGTTGTCTGGCTGGTTGGGCAGGGTGTTTGACCTTCTGGCCCCTCTTTTTCCTTCAGAAGAACCAGGTAAAGTCACAATCTTAGAGAAGCAGGAGCTCTTAGGAGTGAGAAACTATTGGACCAATCAGAAAGAATTCATGTCAAAAGCCCATCCTTTTTCAGAGGACCTGACACCAAGGCTAGAAGGGGAGCAAGGTGTGGGGTCATGGAAATTGGAATTGCTCAGGCTGTAGGGGAATTAAGGCAAAATGGGTGAGATCAGACTTACCAGGGAAGAAGACTGGTCTCAGGAATCCAAGGCAAGATGTGGCTGAGGACATCCCATAATGCCTCTAACCAGCTAGACTGAAAAATTGAGCAGTTCTGACTACAGGAATCAGGACACAATCAGTGGATCTGCACTAGGAAGGTTGTCCAGAGATCCAGGTTGCAAAGAGAAAAAGCGGGCCTGTGCCCAAGTCTAAAAGGGGAACAGGGTGTGAAGTCAGGGAATTTGGAGTTTATCAGGTTGTAGGAGAGTCAAGGCACAGTGGGCAAGATCAGACTTACCAGGGAAGAAGGCTGGTCTTAGGAATCCAAGGCAGGGTGGGGGTGGGGAGAGCCAGGAGAAAAGGCTTGTCTCAGAAGTCCAAAAGCAAGATGGGGTGGAGACTGCCTAGGAAGGGTCTAACCAACCAGACTGGAAAATTGAGCTGGTCTGAGTACAGGGGCTCAAGACACAGTGGGTGTGTCTGGATCAGGGGTTAGTTCAGAGATCTAGGGTGCTAAGAGAAAAAGTCTTGTGTCTTGTGTCCAAAGCTAGAAGGGGAACAAGATGTGGGGCTTTGTTAATATTTTTAATATGAGATGGTATGTAAATATAAAAGAAAAAAATAATTCTAGTGAGACAGACTCTTGACCTGAAAAAAATACAAATAACTCTTAAGTGTTAGAAAAGATGTTCAACCATGACCATGATAAGGAAAAAGAAATTTATACCCCACTATCAGATTGGCAAAATTTCAGGCTTGACAACAAACGCTGTCAGCAAATCTATGGGGAAATAAGTGCTTTCAGTACATTGCTGGTGGAGATGTGAATGCTGAGCCTGGTGGACGGTAATTTGGCGAGATTTAGTAAAAATTATTTATGTACTTACCCTTTGCCCTGGCAACTTACTTCCAGGGATCTTTCCCAAAGAAACTTCTAAAGAACTATAAAAAGATAAATGCACAAAATGATTCATTATTACACTGTTAGCAATAGCAAAAGACTGAAAACAACTGAAATGTCCTTTTCTAGGGAATAGGCTGAATAAGTCCACCCATATACAGAGCTGTGGGCATCTGTACAGAGGTGCAATCTCCAAGTGGTATTCTTAGGAAAAGGGAGGTGTGGAGAAGAAAAAATGTGCATCAATGTCATCGTCTATCTAAGAATGAAGGGGAGCATGTATATGTAAAATTTTATATTTTGATTAGAATGAAGAGGACAATAAACACAGAGAAGTTAGATGTTTTAAAGTTTGTTTTCCTTGTGTAAGTTTGAGTTTCAAAATAATTTCAATGGGATTCAAGGTCATTTGTTACCCATGCTCTTCCAACACTGCTGAGCTAGAAGGAAAACAATACTTGAGTCTGCATAAACTAAGGTGGGGTTTGTTTGTTTGTTTGTTTTTGTCTTATATTGTACCATCTCTAGGATTTGTATCAATAAAATTCTAAGTTGATCTTATAAAAAAAACACAGAAAAAAATTCAAGCTAGGCATAGTGGTACATGTCTATAATCCCCTCAGCAGAGGCAAGAGGCTTACAACTTGGTGGAGACCAGCTTAGTCTATAATACATAGTGAGTTCTAGGCCAGTCAGGCCTATATAAGTGGTGGTTTGAATGAGAGTGTCCCCCATAGGCTTCAAGTATTCAAACATTTTGTCCCCAGTTGGGGGTGCTGTTTTGGGAGATCTTGGAAGGTGTGGCCATGCTGGAGGAAGTACATCACTGGGGGTAGGATTAGTGCGTTCAACAAGACTTGCAGTCTCCAGTCTCTCTCTTGACTTCCTATGCTCATTGGAGATGTGAACCTCGGCCTTCTGCTCCAGCCCCAGCCACCAGGCCTCCCACCACAATGAACTCTAATTCCCTGGAACCTTCGATCATAAGCTCAAATAAACTCTTCCTTTTATAAGCTCCCTTGGTCATGGTGGTCTTATCACAGCAACAGAAAACTAATACAGTATCCAAAAGGCCAAAAATGAAATTTTCCAAAATCAAGATCTAGTAAGTCATAGAATCTTTCGGGTATATGCCCTAGTGTGGTATGACTAAATCATATAGTAGATCAATCTCTAGCTTTTTGAAGAGGATGCATACTCATTTCCATACTGGCTTAGTAGTTTGTTTTCCTACCAGCAGTGGATAAGTGTTCCATTTCTCCACATCCTCACCAGCATTTGTTGTTTTTTGGTTTTTAGATCTTAGCCATTCTGACTAAGGTAAGATGAAATCTCAGAGAAGTTTTAATTTGCATTTCCTTGATGCATAAAGATGTTGACCATTTACAAAAACCTCAGTCATTTGCTTTTCATCTTTTGAAAACTCCTTTTAGCTTCATGCACAATTTTTTTTGGGGGGGGTCTTTTAAAAAAATATTTATTTTTATTTTATGTCTGCATAAAATAAATACAATGAGCATATTGCCTGCATGTATGTAAGTGCACCTGGGTCCTCTGCAAGAGAAGCCAGTGCTCTTAACCACTGAGCCATTACTCCAGCCCTGTAACTTGGGGCTCACAAATTTGCAGCAGCCTCACTTTTGTGTTTATCCTTAGCTTAATAAGTAATGGCTTGCTATGAGTAAACATATCTGAATTTGGTTTGATTGATAATATGAGTATGGTTAAAGTTCAGAAATGTCATCATTTTCTGGACTAATAGACAAAAGTTTCTAGAGGGACAGGACAGAATAGCGGTGCAGAAATCTTTTAGCTACTCAGAAAATACATTACAAAATCTCAACTTAAATCACTTCAAAATGAAGAAACAAAAGAATAGTCTGGCTGAAGCCAGGTGTAGTAGCAATGGCTGTAACCCCAGCTCTTTGGACGCTCCCTCATTATTTTTTATGCATCCCATTCTTAGATCCTTTTTTCTGAACTCACTCTAGTTCCTGGCCTAAAAATTAAAAAATAATTTTTTGATATTAATTATGTTTGGTCTTTTTGAGACAGGGTCTCCCTTTAGTCCCAGCTGGCCTGGAGCTTGCTATGTAGACCAGGCTGGTCTTGAACTTACAGAGATCTGCCTGACTCTGCCTCTCCAGTGCTGGGATTAAAGGCGTGTACCACCACACCTGGCTGATATTAATTTTTAAAATTACATTTATTATTTTGTGTGTGTATGCACACATGTAGAAGTCAGAGGACAACTTTTGGGAGTCTGTCCTCTCCTTCCACCGTGTGGAAACTTTCCTATGTGGGTGGGACCTGGGGACTCAGACTGTAATGTTTGGTGGCAGGTGCCTAGATGTACTGAACCATCTTGAAGGCCTGGGCTTTGTTTTGTTTTTGGAGACAGTCTCATGGAGCCCAAGCTAGTCAAAAACTTGTACGTAATTGAGGATTCAGTCTAACTTGAGAAACAAATGATAATTTTTGCCTACTTGTTTTTGGTTTGCAAAATATTTTCTCATTTTACTAATTATTTTTTCTTTGTTTGTCAAACAGGCTACCAAGCAGTTTCTTGAAAAGATCAACAAGTGGACAGTTCAGTACGATGTTTCTCCACTTTCTTGGAACGTGGCTGTCAAGTTCCTTATGGCCAGGAAGTTTGATGTGTTCCAAGCCATTGAGCTGTTCCACTCCTACAGAGTATGTGGCTCAGTTCTAGAAAGACTGGTAGTGGTTGGGTAAAGATTGCTGATCTTTCTGCTTTATTCATACACTTTGATTTTCTAGTTGTTCTCCCCCACTCCTCTTAAAATGGATCAGTGTCCAAGAAACTTTGTGAGAGTTGAGACTGGAAATACCACCTATGTGCTTGGTTTTACTATAGACCAGTATGCTATTTGTGCTGATTGAGGTTGAGAAAGGTGCTTGCCTTCATCCTGGTGGCAAGATAGTAGTTTGCCCTTCCTAGAGTTTGAGGCCTTACTCTCTTCACTGGGTCCTAACTACTTGTTCCTTTACTCTATAGGTGTTGAGGGTCTCTTGAAATTTTAGAAACCTGAAGTTCAGATGAATACTGAGCTTAGGGGACCATTCAAGAAAGGGAGTTTTAGTCCTTTTGGATGAAGTTGGATCCATGGTGGAGTAGAGCCTGTACCTGGAAGCTGGTCTGATGGAAGTCTGTCAGTCATGCCTGACCCAAAGCAGCCAGTCTCGAACCCTCCCCAAGTTCACAGCACCAGATGTTAGGTTCATTTTGAGGGGAGACTTGGTGCAGAGGGAGAAAGAGTCAGGACTCTGATGAAAAGAAAAGGATGTCAGATTTATTTCAGTCATGACCAGCCCATGCACAATTTTTTAATTGGGTTATTTTGTAGATATCATAGACTAGCAAATAAAAAGCTCGATGCCAAGAATGGACTCTGCCTTTTGAAGCTGTTGACCAGGGTCTCACAGACCCTCGAACAATACTGGCTTCTTTTGCTGTTCTTGGCTACCCACCAGAACCTGATGGTGAGACCCTATTGCTGAAGATACTACATATGTGAGTCCAAGAATAAACAAGAAGAAATCAAGCTGGCCCTGATGCCAAAGCTCCATCTTTCCTGGCTGGCTTTCAGAGTGCTGGAAGGTGCTACATGTGCAACCAGAAGACATTAGTATTGACCTGTCCACCTACGAATCCTGCAGGCTGCAGTAGCAACCGGCCTGGCAAGACATGAACACTGGTGCGATAGTGGAACAAATGTTATAAGAGTATGAAACAATTTTTGATCAGATTTAATGATCCGCTTCACAAGATGGGGGCCATAGCTGACACTGATTTCAGGTTTAGGTAGGTAGCTACAGAGGTCGCATGAGATGGAGAACATACTGCTATTAATCTCTGAATAGACATAGTGTTAATCAATTCCTAATGAGTTATTGTTATACCCATAGATTAATGACTCAACTCTCATCAGATGAGGTTCCTCATGCAGCAGATGGTGATTAACATACAGATCCACAACTGATTAACATACAGAGACTAAGAGACTGCAGGGTGCTTAGCCTTGAATAAGACAGCTATATCAAATCTATGCCTCCCAAGGCTCTGGGATCATTGCAGAAAAGGAAGGGAAAGATTGTAAGAGTCAGGGCTTGTGGATGACCACAAGGATGCAGACAGCTGGGCAGATACTCATATGGACTCGTAGCAGTGTTGACAGCATGTGCAAGTCCCACCAAAGCTCAAGCCAGACAAGAGCCCAGCATAGAAGTAGGGAAGTTGATAGAAAGCCCAAACCAAACTGAGGAACTATTGACAACTGATGATTGCTAGAGAAGGAAAGTCATTTATTTAAGGACATGATGCTGAAGAGGTTAACCAGACTCCAATGACACTGAAGGACATCTGCAGGAACAAATTAGACTTGATAAGCTTTATATATGCATATATAAATATATATAGGGATAATTTATATGTGTGTATATACATTTAGATACATATGTGTGTATGTGTGTGTGTGTGTGTGATATAGTACATGAAATCAAGTAGGGGCTAGTAATGGGGGTGTGCAGATAGAGGTGGTTGTCTAAATAAGATTAAAACACATCATGTCCAATTCTCAAAAATTTAGTTTAAAAAAATTTCCAAAATATTAAAATAAAACAAATGAGTGTAGTGATTTATCTAGATTATGGCACAACCACACAGCAAGGAGTTGTTCCAAGTGACTCTAAAACACATTTAGCTTGTTATATATCCTAATGCTACACACCCAGGGGAAAAAAAAAAATCACTGGTGGTTTCACTGGGAAATGTCCCTCATAGGCTCAAGTATTAGAACACTTTACCCCAGTTGGTGGTGCTGTTTCGGGGGGTGGAGGTGTCATGAAATCTTTATAAGTTTCAGCTTTGCAGGGGGGAAGTATAGCAGTGAGGGTGGGGCTTGAGAGTTCGTAAATAGCTTTGCCCCACTGCAGTCTGCTCTTCCTGTGTGCTTTGTGTTTGCAGTTGAAGCTGTGGTCTCTGAGCTTCCTGCTCCAGAGGGCGCTCCTGCCACCTCCCCTCCGCTTTCCACCAGGTCCCCTCCCATGACAGACTCTTCCCTGGAACTGTAAGCCAAAATTGTGTTTTCCACAACTTGTTCTTGACCACGATTTTTCTCACAGCAACAGAAAATTAACTAATACTGTAATTAGTAAAGGTAATTTTAAACATCTTAAATTATTTTCAGTAATCTAAAATGATAATATTCTATCGTATGTGAAATATGGGATTAAGCAAATTCACAGTAAGGCGGTGTCATTGATGACAGGATTTTTGCTGTGGTGGGGGAGGGAATTCAGAGGTGAATGTGATAAGGACAAGTAAAGAACTGGTCTCCTTGAATTTGAACTAGAGATATTTCTATAAACTCATGATTTTTCCAACTCACGAAAGGACCTGGAAACAACCAGCAGCTTGAGAGCAATGAATACCCATAATGACCAAAATATTCTCCCAAACATTGTCTCTACTAAAAAGGAACCAGAGTTTCTTGGAAAAATAAAAGCACCAGTTCTAGAAGTGGGGTGGGAAATGTACAAATCGAATCTGAAATTATTTTTCTATATTAAAAACAAAACAGCAAATCAACTCTGTGTGAGTCAGTATTCTACTGCTGTGACAAAATGTTTGAGAAAATCCCTTTAAAAGGATGAAAGATTTGTTTTGATTGACAGATTCACAGGTTACAGTCCATAGTCACTTAGTTGCATTGATTCTGGGCCTGCGGTGAAGCAAAATGTTATAGCAAGGATGTGTGGTGGAGTAAAACTGCTTACATCATGACAACAAGGAAGCAAAGAGAAGGAAAGACAAGTCCAGGGTCTCAGTATCCTCTTGGTGGGCACGTTCCCCAGTGATCTAACCTCCTTTGGTGAGGCTCTGACCTCATAAGGTTTCCAGTGCCTCCTGATGGTACCATAGACTGGTGCCTGGTGGTCATATTTTTTAGCTTGTAGGTCTTTGGTGGGCACTTCCAAACTGTCTGGTCTAAACCAGAGGAAACATAAACATAAATCCTGGAGCGATGAGAGAAACTGACCCAGGAGTGAGTCCATTAAATAGTCTCCCTTTCAGTAAAGAAAGAACAAGTTGAGCATCAGTAAGGATAATAAATGGGAGTGAAATACACTCAAATCCATGAAAGCATAATGACAATTTACAGTTTCCATTCATAGTCTCAAAGAATTATCAAATAAATGACTATATTACACCCTGAAAATAAGAAGCAATGATTTATTCTGTCGTCTCTAAGCAGAATGTACTATTCTTTTACATAAGTGACCAATAGATGAGGGAAAGTTTGTCCTTTAGCAAGATCCTGGTTAGTATTAAAGAGACCTACTGGAATTAGGGTTTCATCACTTTCCAAAGCTGAACGAAATCTGGATTGATTCAGCCATGGCGGCAGCTGCTCAGAAGAGAAGCAGCAATGGAGTTAGGAAATTCTGTCTTCACATCACAGCAGAGAAGAAAACACCGCAGATATTCTGTGAGGACAAAAGCACAAGGCCTCCTATGGAATTTTGTTTCGAAAAAGCCAAAATGAAATGTGAACCCAAGCAAGCTTCTAGAATTAACGGCCAGTTTGCAGGATCTACGGGGAATGAGCATTATGCTAAGGAGCACCGTGAAGATGCAGTCAGAAAAGTGCAGGCTGTAGGAGACTCCAACCTAAACAGTGTGGTTTCCACAATAAGAAATACAACTTTTGCAAAAAGGAATGGGAAAGGAATTTGGAGATTAAAAGAAATTCAGGAGACATATCAACTGATTGCAAGGCATTAATTAATTAATTTGGATCCAAATTCAAACCTTAAGCTTCAAAAAAATCTAAAAATAGAAAATGGATGAGATAGCTAGATAAAAGATATTTGTCGATATTAAGGAATTGCTATTGAGTCTGTTCCTGTGATGGTGACATTGCAATTATGTTTATCTTCTCCAGCATCCATGTGGTGCAGGGGTCTGCATATTTCTAGCCTGCCTGGGAGTGCATGAATCTGGACCCTGTGTGGTGGTGAATGTCCCAGATTGCACAGTGGCCATCCCCCTACATCAGGACAATCTGAAGCCTCTCCTGCTACTGCTGCAGAGCTAGACTCTTCTGCCTTTTGGCACCAGTCAGAGATTTCCAACCTGCCTGAGAGTGTCTGAATCTGGCCTCTGCATAGTGGTGAGCTTCCCAAATTGTGCATTGCCCACCCTGAGACCTTGAGACCCTCTGAAGTCCCTCCCACCACTGCAGTGCTAGACACTAATGCATCTTAGTAGGGCCCAGACCTTTGCACACTGTCTGAGAGTGCCTGAGTCAAGCTTCCACCTAGAATCCTCCCAAACTGTGGTGTAGACCTTAGAAAGAAGCCTGAGAGTATCTGATTGATGCCTAATTTGGACCTACACAGGAACTTCTGAGTAGCTGAACTAGAACCATTTGGTCCCTCCAATATAAAATCAAAAGTGATAATCTGAAGCCCAGACCAACCAGCTTTTCATTCCTAATAAGAAAACAACCAAGGCACATCAAGAATACAAAGTCAGTCTTCAACTCAACAAAGGAAGACATGAATTTCATAGCAGAACCACAAACAAAAAAGAAATCTACATGCTAAAATCACAACCAAAAAATAATATGAAAAACCCAAACAACATGTCCCCACTAAACACTACCAGTACTACAGAAGAGTTCTACAATGATAGCCCCCTAGAGATAAGCCAGGACACAATTTTTTTAGCAAAAATTTAGAAGAACAGTCATAATTATGATCACAGAATTCAGTGAATTTAAAGAATACACAAACAAGTGGGCATGGTGGTGCACACCTTTAATCCTAGCACTTGGGAGGCAGAGGCAGGTGGATCTCTGTGAGTTCAAGACCAGCCTGGTCTACAGAGTGAGCTCCAGTCCAGCTAGGACTAAAAGGAGACCCTGTCTCAAAAATACAAAAAAAAAATACACAAACAATTGAAGAATTAAAAGAACATAGGGATAAACTTCTGACTTAATGCACAAAAGAAAACTCAGCCTGAAATGAAGAATGAAGTGAAACACTCAGTAAGCCAACTGGAAATGAGAGGGGAAAAGCCTTAGCAATAGAATGATTGAAATGGAAAACAGACTATCAAGAATGAATGATAAAGTTGAAGAACTGGACCACTCAGAGAAGATTATGAATGAATTTAAAAA
Source organism: Rhizomys pruinosus (assembly GCA_009823505.1). Classification (NCBI taxonomy): domain Eukaryota; kingdom Metazoa; phylum Chordata; class Mammalia; order Rodentia; family Spalacidae; genus Rhizomys; species Rhizomys pruinosus. The sequence continues at coordinate 195,101 of VZQC01005422.1, read as the reverse complement.
CATAGGAATGGAGAATATGCAGGAAATGTGGAACACGATGAAAAGACCAAATTTATGTGTCATAGGCATAGAGGAAGGAGAAGAATCTCAGGATAATGGTCCTGACCAGATGTTCAATAGGATTGTAGAAGAAAATTCCCCTAATTTAAGGAAAGACATGCCCATACAAATCCAAGAAACACATAGAACACCAAATAGACAGGACAAGAAAAGAAACTCTCCCTGCCATATCACAATAAAAACACTGAATTTACATAATAAAGAGATAATACTGAAAGCTGCAATAGAAAAACAATTCACATATAAAGGAAAACCAATCAGAATTACAGCTGACTTTTCAGTGCAAACTATGAAAGCCTGAAGGGCCTGGACCAAAGCAGTCCCAGTTCTAAATGACCATAGATGCCAACCCAGAATACTTTACCCAGAAAAAAATGTCTATAGGTGAAGGAGAAAGAAAACTGTTTCATGACAGGAAGGGGATGAAACACTATGTGCAGAAATCCAGTCCTTCAGAGAATACTTGAAGTAATACAAAGAGCTGAAGAAAAGAACCACTATACCCCCAAGGGGCAAGAGAAAGAAAGTAAATGAAGGTATAATTGCAGAAACACAAAGTTAGACCAAGAATGCAAAAGGAAATTAAAACGACTGGAACCCAATACACACCTCTCAATAATAAATTTAAATACCAAAGGATCAAACTCCCCAGTCAAAAGACACAGGCTAGTGCAATGGATTAATAAACAAAGTCTATTTTTCTGTTGTCTGCAAGAAACCCATCTCACCTTCAAGAACAGGCATTACCTTAAGGTGAAAAGATGGAAATAAATATTCTAAGCAAATGTCATTAATAAACAAGCATGAGTAACAATTCTAATATCTAACAAAATAGACTTCAAACTAAAACTAATCAGAGGAGATAGAGAAGTTCACTTCATTTGGATCAAAGGAACAATTAACCCAGAAGATATTACAAACATGAACATATATGCACTAACTTCTTCTGCACACAACTTCATAAAAACAGTATTATAGGACATTAAGACACAGATCAACCCCAATTCATTAATAGTAGGGGAATTTAATAGCACACTTTCCATTAGGTGGATCTGGACAAAGAATAAACAGACTGGCATCTGAGTTAAACAATACCATACATCAAATGGACCTGATAGACACCTACCAAACAGCATCTCCCAAGAAGCAGCCAAGCACCAAGGAATGTGCTTTCTATTAAGAACCCCATGGAACTTTCTCCAAAATTGACCACATATTGGGGCACAAAAACCCAAACAAATACAAAAAGTTGAAATAATTCAATTCATTTTATCAGACTACAGTCCAATAAAGCTTAAAATCAACACAAGAAGAGGCCCTAGTAACCACATGAACTCATGGAGATGAAATAACACACTCCTGAATAATGAATGGGTCAAAGGAGAAATTAAGAAACAAATAAAAGTATTCTTGGAATGTAGGGACACTGCCGAGATTTGTGGTGGGGCCCACTTAATCCTGGGACAACCCATGTGGAAAATACATGCAGGAAAGCACACCACGTATACGCAGGTTGAGGTTCAAATGTAGAGAGAGATTTTATTCCAACATGTCTGCTTAAATATCCATTATGACTCAATCCTCAGGGCCAAATGCTAAATCTTTTCCTCAGTACACTCCATCCCATGGGTGTAGACAAGGAGGTACCATTGGCTTAGGAATGTTACCTATCTTAACTAAGTTTTCCCACATTGGAATTAAATGAAAAGGACAACAAAACCTCTGACACCTTAAAAGCAGCCATAACAGGAAAGCACTTAGCCTAACATTTAAAAAAAATCAGAAAAAGCACAAGTGAATGACTTAATAGTGCAACTCAAGACACATGAAAGGCAACAACAAATGAATCCCAACCTCAGCAGCTGAGAAGAAATAACAAAAATCAGAGCAGATATTAATAAAAAAAGAAACAAAGAAAACAATACAAAGAATCAGTGACTCCAAGAGCTGGTTCTTTGAAGATAAAGAAGATAGATGGACCCTTAACTTAATTTACCAAAAAAAAAAATAATAATAATAATAATAATAATAATAAAGAAAAAAAAAGAAAGATCAACAAAATTATGGATGAAAGGGGAAACATCACAACAGCCATCAAAAATATCCATAACATTATAAGGGAATACTTTGAAAACCTATATGCCATTAAATTTGAAAACCTAAGAGAAATGGATATATATCTAAAATCATGGGAATCAAAGCTAAACCAAGGAGAGCTCATCAGCTTAAAAAGACCTATAACATATAAGGAAATTGAAAATATAATATAAAATCTCCCAACTAAAAAGAGCCTAGGCCCAGATGGATTTACAGCAGAATTTTACCAGACCTTAAAAGATTTACAATCAATATTATTTAAATTATTCGAAAGGATGGACACATGGAGAGAATTCCCAATCACCTGCTATGAAGCCAGCATCATTCTAATACCAAAAAGGTAAGGATACAACCAAAAATGAAAACTATAGACCCATATCCTTAATGAATAGAGATGCAAAAATTCTCAACAAAATGCTTACAAACAGCATATAGGCACACATCAAAAAGGTCATCCACCATGATCAACTTGGATTTATTCCAGAGATGCAGGGATGGTTCAATATACTTAAATCAATAAATGGAATAAATCATATAAATGGACTCAAAGACAAAAATCACACAGTCATCTCAATAGAGAAAAACCTTTGATAAAATTCAACATGCATTTATGTTCAAAGTCCTAGAGAAGAATTGGACTAGAGGGAACATATCCCAAAATAATTAAAGCTATATATAACAAGTCCACAGCCAACAGGATTCTAAATGCAACAAAACTGAAGATCCAAACTTGAGCACATACAATTTCAGCCACCTCATATTTGACAAGGGGGCAAAGAAGACACATGGAAGAAAGACAACATCTTCAGCAAATTGTGTTGCCAAAACTGGATCACCATTTGTAGAAGAATAAAATTAAAAACCTTACCTCTCACCCTGTACAAAAATCCACTCCAAATGGATCAAAGACCTCAATGTGAAATCCAAAACTCTGAAGGTGATAGAAGAAAAAGTTGGCAGCTATCTACAAGATATAGGCATAGGAAAAGACTTTATAAATCAGACAGCAGCTGCACAGGAAATTGACAAGTGGAATCTCATTAAACTCAAAAGCTTCTGTACAGCAAAAGAAACAATCAGGGAAGTAAAGAGAAAACCCACAAATTGGGAGGAAGCATTCACCACTGACATATCTGACAGAACATTCACTTCCAGAATATACAAACTACTCAAAAAAAAAAAAAAAATAAAATAAAATAAAAACAAAGAAGTAATAAAACCAATGATTCACTCAAAAAATGGAGTAAAGAACTGAACAGAGACTTGGTAAATGAGGAAATAGAGATGGCTGAGCAACATCTTAAAAAGTGTTCAACATCGCTGATAATTAAGGAAATGCAATTTAAAACCACTTTAAGATATACTCTTACTCCAATAAGACTGGCTAGGATCAAGAAAACAAATGATACCAAGTGTTGGAGAGGTTGTGGGGAAAAGGGAATACTCATCCACTGCTGGTGGGAATGTAAACTCATACAACCACTATGGAAAGCAGTGTGGAGAACCCTTAAAAGACTCAAAATGACCCAGCCATATCACTCCTGGGTATATATCCTCAAGACTCATCCTACCGCAAAGATACATGCACAGCCATGTTTATTTCAGGTCTCTTCACAATAGCAAAGAACTGGAACCAAAACCCAACTGCCCCTCAACTGACAAGTGGACAGAGAAAGTCCTTTCCTACACTTATATCTGGTAGGTTATTGCCAATGTTTTTTTTTCTAATAGTTTCCAATTTTCGGTTTCCACATTGAAGTCTTTGATCCATTTGGAGTTGACTTTTGTGCAAGGTGAAAAATAAGGGTCTATTTTCATTATTCCAAGGTGGCTATCCAGTATTGCCAGCACAATTTGCTGAAGGTGCTATCTTTCTTCCAATGAAAGTTCTTGGCCCCTTTGTCAGGTGGCTGAAAATGAATCCACTAGAATTTGGATCTTCAATTATGTTCCACTGCTCTATGGATCTATATTTTTACTAGTACCCTACTGTTTTTTTTAAAAAAAATCATAGTAGCAATGTATTACAGTTTGCAATCTGGGATAGTAATCTCCCCTGCATTGCTATTTGTGCTCAGGGTTGCTTTGGCTCTTGGGGAGGGGTTTTCTGTGTTTCCACATGAATTTTAGGATAGTTTTTCTAAATCTGTGAAGAATGTCATGGGAATTTGATTGGGATGGCATTGAATATACATAATACTTTTGTTAGGATAGTCATTTTCGCAATATTAATTCTTCCAACCCATGAGCATGAGAGGTCCTTCCATCTTCTGGAGTCTTCCTCCATCTCATTCTTAAAAGATTTAAAATATTTATTAGAGATCTTTAATGTCTTTGGTCAGGTTTACTCTCTGATTTTTTTTCTTTTTTATTATTATTTATTTATACATACATTTTTTATCAAATCTAGACCCGTGTTCCCCCCATCCCCCCACCCCTCCAGAGCTCATGCATTCTGCCAAACATGCTATTCATCTCTTTCTCAGTCTTTCTCAATATTCTCCACGGGGAAGTTGACTGTTTTTAGCAGAAGTTCACTGTTTCAGTCAGTTCTTTGATGCAGTCCTTTCTGTTGTTGTTGTTGTTGTTTCCAAGATGCATCACTCCCAACTACTTTGGACAAAAGCTCAAAGGGTCATGCACAGGAAATACTTACAACTGGGAAATTGGCACTAGCATCCACAGATGAGGGATACCATTCTTCGTTTGTTTTTCTGGGACTGTGTTACTTCACTCAGCATGATGTCCTCTAGCTCCAGCCATTTTCCTGCAAAGCTCGTGATGTCGTCTTCTTTACTGCTGAATCGAACTCCATTATGTAAGATGTACCACATTTTCTCTATCATTCCCGTGCAGTGAAGGGGCATTTGGGTTGGTTCCAGCTCCTTGCTATTGTGAGAGAGCTGTGAAGATAAACATGGCCCGTGCATGTAAATTCTTCTATGCGGTGGGGTGAGTTCGTGAGGGACATGCCTATGAGTGGTTATGGGCCTGGGTCCGGGTGGCAGTTCATTCAAGCCTTCCAAGGGTATTCCACACTTGCGTTCCATAGTGGCTGCATGAGTTTACATTCCCACAGTGGATGAGTGTTCACCTTTCACCCACAACCTCTCCAGCACTTGGTATCATTGTTTTTCTTGATCCTAGCCAGTCTTATTGGAGGTAAGAGGATATCTTAAAGTGGTTTCGATTTGGCATTTCCTTAATGATTAGTGGATGTTTGAAGACTTCTTGAGGTGTTTCTTCTCAGCCATCTTTAAAAACCCTCCTTGTGAAGGTATCTGTTTCAACTCTTTGCGCCATCTTTGAGTGGGTCATTTGTTTTCTTTCTTCTTTGTTTTTGAGTAGTTTATGTAGTTTTTTTGCTGGAGATCTGTGCTTTGTCAATGTATCTGCAGTGAAGGTTTTCCTCCTACTCTGTGGAAAAAATTGCTCTTTTCGTTCTCTTCACTTTCTTGAGTGGTTCTTTTGATGTACAAAAACTTCTGAGTTTAATGAGTCCCATTTTGCCATTGCACCTAAGTGCACAGCTGCTGTCGATTTAAGAGGTACTTTGATCCTAGGCACTATATCTTGTAGATACGCTGCCAACTTTTTCTTCTATAAGCCTTCAGAGTTTTGGTTTCACTTGAGGTCTTTGATCCTTATGGGACTGTTTCATTTGTACATGGTGAGTAGGTAAGGTTTTTCATTCTTCTACAAGTGGGATCCAGTTTTTGACACACCACGTGCCGGAAGATGCTGTATTTGCTCCATTGTGGTCCTTCTTAGCCCCCTTGTCAAATATGAGGTGGCTGAAATGTGTATGTTGCTCAGGTTTGGATCGTCAGTTTTGTTCCACTTTGGTCAACCAGTCTGTTTTTTTGTGCCAGTAACAGACTTTTTTTATGGCTATAGCCCTGTGTATAGTTTGAAGTCTGTAATAGAGATCCCCCCTGTTTAGCTCTTTTCACTCAGGGTTGTTTTTTAGCTGTTCGGTGGTCTTTTGTTTTTTTCCAAATGAATTTAAGCACTTTTTTTTTTTTTTTTCCAAGCCTGTGAAGAACTGTTTGGGATTTTGGATTGGCGTATGTAGTTTAAATGCTTATACAAGAGGTTTCAGTAAGAAGGGACATTTTTTTTACAATGTAATTATTTCCCCAATCCATGAGCACGGAGGTTTGTCCATCTGGCTGATGTCTTCTTCAATTCTTTCTTTAAAGGTTTTAAAAGTTTTTTGTCGTAGAGATCTTTGGTATCTTTGAGTTTAGGTTTGTTTTTCCTAGTATTTTTATTGTTTTTGAGGCTATTTCGTTGAGTGGAAGGGTCTCGTTGAATGCTTTCTCCAGTTGCTGTTCTTGGAATGTCTAACAGAAAGGCACATTGATTATGTTAAAGGGATTAATTTGAATCTTCCGGCCACTTTGCTGAAGCTTCGCTTAATAATTTCTAGGATTTTCTGGGTGAGATTTTTACTCCCTTAGGTAAATATCATACTCATCAGCAAAAAGGAAAGCCATTGACTTCTCCTTTTCCAATTAAACTCCCTTAATTTCCTTCCCTCTTGTCCTTATTGCTGCTGAGCAACTCGTGTTTCAAGCAATATATTGGAAGGAGGGGTCGGGTTACAAGGGGGCAGCCTTGTCGGAGTTCCCTACCTTTAAAGGGAGATTCAGTATTCACCGTCCCACTTTCCCCCATTTAGGATGAGTTGGCGTGGGTTTTCCTGATATGGCTTTGATATTACATTGAAGAATGATCCCTTCCAATTCAATTCCTTCTAGGACTTAAGCATGAAGGGGATGCCTGGAATTTTGTCAAAGGCTTTTTCAGCATTATGAGAGATGGTGTGGTTTTTATCTTTATTTCCATTTAGGTTGTTTGATGATTTTATTAATTTCTTCGAATGTTGAACCTCTCCCTGCATCTCTGGTATGAATCCAACTTGGTCATAATGGATGATCTCTTGAGTGGGTCTGTATGTGTTTTGCCAGTATCCTGTGTAGAGTTTTTGCGCATCTGTGTTCAGTAGGAGATGGGTCTAATAATTCTCCTTTTTATGTTTGATCTTTGCCTGGTTTGGGATAATAGAGTGATCTGGCTTCATAGAAGGAGTTTGGGAGTAATTGCCCTCTGTTGTATACTTCTAACAGTTTCAGTTTCAGTATTAATGGTTGTAGGTCTTTTTGAAATTGTTTTATAGAATTCTGCTGTGAAACCTCTGGGCCTGGGCTTTTTTTAGTTGGGAGGTTTCTTATTACATCTTCTCATTTCTTCATGTGTATGGGGTCTTGTTTAGGCTGTGATCTCTTTTTGTTGAGCTTTGGTGGATCCCAGGATTTCCCAGATTTCAGATATTAACCATTTCTTCTAGGTTTTCAAACTACTGGTAGAGTAATGGTGTCTTAAAGTATCCCGTATGATTCTCTGGATCTTTTCCTCGTCTATTTGATATTTCTCTTTTTGTCATGGATTGTATAGATTTGGAGTTTTGGTCCTTATTCTCATTTTCTTTTATTGTTTCTTTTTTTTTTTTTTTTTTTTTTATTCTTTCAAAGAACAACTTTTGGATTCATTGAACTATTTTGTATTGTTTTCTTGTTTCAATTTCATTGATTCTGCTCTGATTTTGTTATTTCTTCTCTGTCTGTTTGCATTTAGGGTTCATCTGTTGTTGCTTCTTCAAGTGCTTTTTAGCTGTAGGTTAAATCATTCACTTGTGCTCTTTCTGTTTCTTAATGTAGATACCATGGCTATAAGCTTCCCTCTTAGACTGCTTTAAGGTATCCCATAGGTTTTTTTTGTGTTGTATTGTCATGTCATTGCAGTTCCAGGATGATGTTATTTACTCTTCTTTATCTCTTCCTTGACCCATTCAGTGTTTTTTTGTAAAAAAATTCAAGAAGTGTTGTTTAGTCTCCATGTTTCTTGGACAGAGGGCTTATCCGGGTTTTGAAGGTTGAGCTTCTATTGCACCGTAGGGTCGATCAGATGCATTAAATTATTTCATCTTGTTTGTATATGAAGTTTCTTCTTTGTCCCAGATGTGGTCGTTTTGGAGAATGTTCCATGGGTGCTGAGTAGAAAGTGTACTCTCTGGTATTGGGTGGAATTTGGTAGAGGATTCTTGAGGTCCATTTGGTGCTATACATCGTTCAGTTCAGATATCCGCTTGTTTTATTCTTTGTCCCTGTGACCTATCCAAAGGACTCCAGGGGTATTGAATCCCTACTATGAGTGTACTGGGGTTGAGTGTGTGACTTGTGTCCTGGAGAATTGTCTTTATAAAGTTTTGGTGCACCACGAGATTTTGGGGCATATTACTTCATTGATTGTGAAATCTTTTTTGGTGAATTGTTCCTTGGATAAAAATTAATGGCCTTCTTTGTCTCTTTGATTCTTCCTTACTTTACGTCTATTTTGTCTGATATTAAAATGGCAACACCTGCTTTCTTTTGGTACCATTTGCTTGGAATATTTTTTCCATCCTTTCACTTTAAGGTGGGCGCTGTCCTTGAAAGTAAGATGTTTTTCTTGTAGACAGCATATCGATGGATTCTGTTTACTATTCCACTCTCCCAGTCTCTGTCTTTTGATTGGGGAATTTAGTCCATTATACTCTCTGATTTTTTTGAAGCTACTGTGAATGTGAGGTTTCCCATGTACTCACTCTCCCATTGCTTGTTATTGATATAAAGAAAGGCTACTGATTTTTGTAGATTAATTTTATAATCTACCACTTTACTGAAAGTGTTAATCATTTCTAGGTGTTTTCTGGTGGAATTTTTGGCATCTCTTAGGTATAATATCATATCATCTGCAAAAAGGAATACTTTGACCTCTCCTTTTGCAATTAGGACTCCTTTTTTGTATTTTTGAGACAGGGTCTCCTTTTAGTCCCAGGTGGCCTGGAGCTCACTCTGTTGACCAGGCTGTCCTTGAACTCACAAAGATCCGCCTGCCTCTGCCTCCCAGGTGCTGGAATTACAGGTGTCTGTGCCACCATGTCTGGCAATTAATACTCCTTTAATTTCCTTCTTTTATCTTATTACTCCAACAAGAGTGTCAAGCACTATATTGAAAAGTATTGGAGATAGTAGCGAACCTTGCCAGGTTCCTAATTTTAGAGGGAATACTTCTAATTTTCTCCATTTAGAATGCTGTTGGCTGTGGACTTGTCATATATAGCTTTACTTATTTTGAGATATGTTCCCTCCAGTCCAATTCTCCTCCAGGACTTTGTACACAAATGCATGTTGAATTTCACCAGAAGAGACTCCCAGGATTAAACAGGCTGTTGCCACAGCCCTTGATTGCCTCCCATAACTTGAAGGTAAGACCCTATTCCTGAAGACAGGACACACTTTGGAGAGCAAATTTGGAGAAATAGAGCTGGAACTGACCTGAAAGCCACCTCCCCTGAAGGCTAGCTCTCACAGCTTTGGAGAGCACTATGCAAGCTCCTCGGGAAGAACAGCAATCTATGGTCCAACACTAGCTTTAAGACCAAACATCCACATCAGTGTCCAGCACAGCTTATGACACTGGTGCAGTAGTGGCACTTTTTTTTATGTGTATGAGTGTACTGTCTGCATGTAGGTTGGTGCACCCATGTCATGCAAGGCCAAGGAGGTCAGAAGAGGGCACCAGATTCCCCTGGAACTGGAGTTAAACCAGTTCTTAGCTGCCATGTGGGTACTAGAAATTGAACCCGGGTCCTCTGCAAGAGCAGTCGGTGCTCTTAACCACTAGGCCATCTCTCCAGCCATTATATATATATATATATATATACATACTAATTATATATATATATTAAAATCTTTAAGTTTAAGCCCTCTTTTTTTTGAGACATGGTCTCCCTATAGCCCCAGCTGGCCTGGAACTCACTCTGTAGACCAAGCTGGCCTTGAACTCACATGGCAGAACTGATTCTTGAAGTTGTCCTCTGATTCCCACACATATGTCATGGCACATGCACAAATGCACATAAATAAATAAATAAATAAATAAATAAATAAAAATAAATGGGAAAAGAATATAAAAAATAAATGTTATTTTTTCTGGGGTGGCAGCACACTCCTGTACTTCCAACACCTGGAAGTTTGAGACCATCCTTGGTCACACTGTAAATTTGAGGCCATTCTCAAGACCAAAATAAATAAAAGAATATTTGTCTTTTGCAAATACATAGTGGGCTATACATCTGAATTCTTTAAACACAATAAACTCGGAATGTAAAGTAAAACTCTCTTATAGACAAACACTATCCTTGAAAGATCCCTAAATTGTTTGTAAAGTACAGAACAGAGTCTACCATTTAAGTAAATCTAACAATTCTCCCTTTACTGTTGGAACAAATGAACATTTCTTCATGCCAGAGGAAATAAATGGCATACACTTAGGGGTCAAGTTACATTTTAAAAATGTGTATTAGAAAATTCTGAAGTCACAAGTTGTGAGAGTACATAGCTAAATTTATAAAAGTTAAGTGTGCATCTAATGAGACTCTCCATACAGTAACTATCATTGGATGTTGGACATACCTTATGACATAACTGCAGAACTTACTTGGACAGGAGTCTAGCCAGTGGGAGGGAGTGGGAGTGGCTCAGAAATTTGACTAAGGAACCAGCTGGGGCAGGGGAAGCTCAGTGTGAGAGGCAGCCTTTTACATGCAGAGCAGAAAGCCCACTCGGGCCATCCTGATGGCTAGAACACATCCATTCACTCATATTTCTAAGGAGCTCTTCTGAATACTGAGTTCTTGACATTGCTTTAGATGACAGAGATATGAAGGAGAACACACCCCTGGTCTCCGTTTCTCCCAGTCCAATGTGAGCAAGTGAGAAATGGACCAGTGATTACAACATAATGTATTAGACAATGAGAGGTAGAGATGTGCCCAGGAGGCCATAGAAACCTAGAAGGGAAAGTACATATTTTACCAGGGTGAGCAGACTGGGGTCGGATTCCAGGAGGTGATGGTGACTTCTCAGGCATGAACAGAAAGAAACCTATAAGGAGCAAAATTTGTGGCAGGAGCCTGAGACATGCATGAGATGGGACAAGGCGGTCCCCTGGACAGGAAAGATGGAGGTAGTCTGGGTAGAGCAATATTTGAAGAAGTCAAGCAACTTGCTATCTAGGAAACAGATAATAGTCTTGAGCCCAGATAGTAAAGTCCAGTCCTGGACACCCAAGAGATAAGGACAACCCCAGTCCTCCTGAAGGTTAAAGGAACACAGCAAAGCACAATCTACTCATCTAAACTAGGGTTAGGGCAATCAAGGGTAGGAAGAAGGCCGCTGCTCCAGTAAGAAGAGTGGTTTTATGTCATCAAATGATTAGCTGTTGAGTACCTATTATGTGCCAAGTACTGAAGAATATTCAATACAGTCTTCATCTTCAGTTTGGATACCTCTTGCTGCCTGCCATTGATTAGAAAAACAGATCACAGGGTGTGATTCCTAGGCCCTACTATGGGCTGACAATGTTGTCCGTGCACAGATATACTAAGTAGTGGTATCAAGAATTTGTGTAGAGGACTGGAGAGATGGCTCAGTGGTTAAGAGCATTGACTGATTGCTCTTGCAGAGGACCCAGGTTTAATTCCCAGCACCCACATGGCAGCTAACAACCATATGTAACTCCAGTTCCAAAGGACCCAGCACCTCTTCTAACCTCTGCAGGCACTGCACAGTCTGGTTGCACTAACACACATGCAGACTAAATACACTTATACACATAAAATTAAATAATAAAAAAGTAAATAAATATAAATAAATAAAACTTTATGGAAGCTGGGGCTGAAGCTTAGTGGTAGAGTGTTTGCCTGCCATGCAGAAGGCTTTAGGTTAAATCTCAACATCAATGTGTGTGTGTGTGTGTGTGTGTGTGTGTGTGTGTGTGTGTGTGTGTTATCACCTTGGTGGGCCATGAGGTGAGATTCGAAGACCAAGCCTGGTGACTGTCACAGAAAGGGGGAGGAAAAACTGGAATCTATTGACGTTCTCTTTTTGTACTGACCGACTTGTGATGGACATTGTGACATGGTTCCTTCACAGTTCACAGTGTCATACAGCACAGGCAGCTGGGATCCAGGACCTCTGCGAGCCTGACCACAGGCAGATGAAACACTGGTGGAAGAAACCTCAGCCCAGTGACTGAAGTTGTCTTTAGAACAGGAAACTTCCTTCCTCTTTTTTTCCTTTTGGATTCCAGCCAGTCTGCCCCTATCCTGACAGCGCCTGAGGGTAGGCTGACCAAAGTCCTGGAATCACTCAGAAACAAAGATTGGCTCCAAGTGCTAGAATGCTCACTGTATCTTAGTGGCACCTCAGTCCTCTTGAACGGCCTAGGGAGGGTTAGCAAAGGAACTTGCACTAATGTGCCACTCTTTTCTCTGCTGTGGCCTAAATCCTCTCCCTCCTCCCATTCATGTGTTGTTTGAAATATTCACCTAGAAGATGGTGTTAATAAGAACTGAAGCATTGGTGAGATAATTAGGCCCTTATCAAACAGACACCATGAGAAAGTACCTGCCATGAACCTTAAGATGGTCCCTCCCTAGACACTGAATCTGCTGGTGCCTTGATTTATAACTTCCCATTGCCCGCCCCCTCCAAATTGTGAGAAATACATTCATCTTCTTGATAAGCTCCTTAGTCTATGGTATTTGGTTATAGAGCCCTAAATGTATTAAGATGTCCTCTACATCAAAAGCCTAGCAGTGTTCAAAAGGCACATCTTTCTTAGAACATTTCATGATAACCATCTATCTGTCCATCATTTGTCTAACCATCTGCTCACTCGCTCACATATTCAATAGACACTTCATTGCATATCCATATGTGTTCAACCTTAGGTTACAATGCTGAGCAGTGCATCATGACTTGCATTCACAGAGATCATCACTCCAGTTTATGGTGGAATTCTTCTGTTGACCTGTTAAGAGTTGTCTTCTCCATTTTCTCGTTCTGTGACCAAATCTTTCCTTTCTATTCATGACTTGCCTCTCCAGCACAATTTTATTTTTGTAGCTGAACCTGACCCCTTGCACTGTACTAGAGCGCCTCTCATCTTCCTGCCCTTCCCAAGTGCTGGGGTTACACATAAGTACCGCCATGCCCAGCTCTTCTGTTAAAAGCATGACAAGATCACTATTGTGCTCTGATACTGTTCTGCTATCTGTTATGGGGCAAGTGCAATATGCTACACAGAGACTGTTGAGTGTTCACTTTTGCATGGATGGACATACATATTCAGGAAGAAGGGGAAGTGCTCCTCTGGTGACTGTATAAGGCTTTGAGAAACGACTGTGTCTCTTAACAGGTCACCACTGGCGTGTGCATGCCCAGTGAGAAGTGAGATGGTTTGCACAGCAGGACCGAGAACAAGAAATATAGAGTTAAAATAAAACTAAAAGAAAAAGTAAGTTATGGGCCAGTGAGATGGGTCCACAGGTTAAGACACTTGCTGTCAATTCCTAGAACCAACATGGTGGAGGAGAGACTGTCTTCCATCAGTTGTCCTCTGACATCCATACATACACCATGACGTTCCCATGCACATATGTGCACTTACTGACCTACCCTGTACTCGCCTAAAAGAAAGTAAACTAACTCTGAACATCCTTCTTGAGGATATTTGGCTCTTGCTGTTCTCTCAGCTACTGAAATTGAAGCAAGACATGAATAATTCATGAAGGATTGGGTCTCAAGAGAAGGTAGTGGGTAAGTATACCCAATAAATCTCTGCAGGTCAAGGAAAAGATTCTTCAAAACCAAGGAATTAGTTCCTGACTGTAAGGATCTGTTGTATCCCTGAGGTCTGGGTGACTATTGCAATCCGACTGGTAGTAGACAAGAAACTCCCACATCACTACAAACTAAGACAGGAGAATAAAACTGAAGTGTCCTTGGTATTATATATCAAACTTGTCTGGCACTTAAGACCCCAGATCTTGGATAAATTTTCATGCCCGAAAATTTGTGTTTTCTAAACTGTGACCAAGGTTAGTCCATAGGAAGCTGCAAGGGAAAAATCTTGGCGGTATCTTGGCCCTTCTCTCCGTTACCCGACATTCTCCCTCTCTCCCCCGTAGGAACCCCTCTATCACCCATTGTGCTAGAAATCTCATGAAGAATCCTATGAATTATTCCTTATGGGGATAGCTGTGTTTAATGAGAGTCTACCAATGGAAGTTTGAGGTCAACATCTGTAGGCAGAAAGAAGCCTAAGGATCAAACTTCTGGAGGAAACCTAAAATGCCTCTTAAGAGCCACTAACTGCCGCTGTCTAACACTTATGCCCCATCCCCTATCCCTCCTCACTAGTGATGACAGACACCTCAGTTTAAGATTCAAACTTTTAAAAAAATCAATTTTTTTCACTTTCACTATTGAGAAGAGTTGGGACATGGACACTATTTCAGAGACTGCTTTCTCTCAAATCCTTCTGTTTGTAAAGTTTGAACAAATGGATCTTTAATAGAATTGGCTGAGGTTAAAGTGCTAAGGTTGTCAAATTTCACAACAGAGTTCTTTTTGCTGACTTAAGAGGTGAACATGTATCCAAAAACCAGTGACTTTTCAATTATCCAGTAAATTTCAGGTCATCAGACAGGATCATCTAATAGTTGACCTGGATAATTCAAACCAGAACAGTTTTATTCTTGTTTGCTGAGAAGGTAGTCCTGAGTTCATGAAGGAGGTGGTCAGTTCTGTGATGGCTGGAAATCAGGAAGAACTTCCTGAAGATCTTCACTATTTTCCCAAGAAGTCTTCCCTGGTCTCCCATTAACCATTTTGCTGCTTTTACTAGAGTCTGAGCCCTCTAGGTAGGAACTGGGCAATGAACATTTGGATCCCTAGTGCTTACAAAGTATCTGGTGAAAATAGGCTATAATAAGATATTTGCAAAGGAATGAATAAACTCAGCTTCATTTCATTTGGATGGTGAACACATTCTTCATGGATCGAATGTAAATCATGGAAACTTTGAGTAAAACTCACATCGTTATTGGCTGCATCCATTTGAGGCAGTGAGTGGGTTATGGACACATACAGAATGGAAAACAGTAGAGGCAAGGATGCTCTATCAATTTCAGGTTCCCACATTATAGCTGAGAAATATAACCAAGGGTGTTTTTATATGCATGGTTTGTCTAAGAGTTGGTCAGAGCCCCAGGAATGTGCATTGGAAATTCCAGATGTGGTCATTTGACCAAGTATTTCCTACAGTAGATAACTAACTCAAAGTTGAATTGTCCCATGCTATGACTATGCAGAAACCTGGGGCAATGCTTTATCCTATTCAAAATAACAGAACTCACCAGCACTGAGATAGTTCCAGTCAAGCAAGGATATTAAAACACCCCACCTGCCAAACACAACATGTAGTGTGAACTCAAATCCCATCGCCTAAGACACTGAAAACAAACATGAGTGGCCAGACAGACGGACAGCAATGTACACAGGGTAGCATAGATAGTTTTGGACAGCTCAAGCACTCTGAATCTCAGCCAAGTGGTGGAGGGTTACAGGATGTCTCAGGCTTTTATCGGAAGAGGTGGAACTGTCTGTCCTCTTGGGACATGAGAGATAGCTCTTCTTTGCTGAGCTGAGTTCATTTCTTCTGGGAGCTGTTCCTGTCTCACCATGTGACCTTTGACTTCTAGCTACTCTGGAGCTGTGGCCAGCTCCCAGATAGGGAGATTGTTCTTCATCTGCCTCACACATAATTTGACCCCCTGTGGTGAGTTTATTAAAGTCAGTGATGGGCATCTCTTCTTCCTCTTCAGTAAAGCGGGCAAGCATTTGGGGATGGAGAGAGACACTCCTGTCTGCAGAGGATGTGGCACTAAAATATAATGAGAGCAACCACTGATGGGGCTCGGCCTGTTCAAGTGCTTTACATCACTTGACTCTTAATCTTATAAGGGAAATAATACTCCCTCCACTTTCCAGTAAGGAAATAGATCTCAGCTCATCCAGGCAATAAGAGGTAACTAACAACCTGTGACTCCACACAACAGTCTGCACCAAGATGCTCCTGCTTTCTGAGTCCCATGTTGCAAAGGAATGTTCCCTCAAGCATGGGTTCTTCATTTTCCCAGGAGAGATGAGAATAAGCAAATGAGCCCTGGACAAGTTGCCATAGGCTCACCTGAGCTCTGGATAATGAGTGCACCTCCGATCTCCATGCCTCTTCATGGGGTAGGGCTGGCTGGCGGATGGAAACAGATAAGGACGATCCCATGGAGAGACCAGGGTTGAATTCCGGAGCTCTGATAGGAGCTGTCTTCTACTCCTAACGCGTTTGGAATCAATCTTATAAAATTTTAAGGAATGTCAACTTAATACAAATTTTTCTATGCAACAACATATCTGGGGTGGAGAGTTCGCTCAGGAGTTAGCACTTGCCGCTCTTCCAGAGGACACGAGCTCAGTTCTCAGCACCCCATGAGGCCCCTCACAACTCCTTGTAACTCTGTCTTCAAGAGATCCACACTCTTTCCCAGCCTCCGAAGGCACCTGCACTCAGATGACACTCATAAGAGACGGACACACATAAATTTTTAAAATGAAATTAAAAACCAAGATATCTTTTGCATGCATGGGAGGCAATGTTTCATCCTGGCCAGAATCCCTGTCAGATATTTCTTTTTTTTTATTAATTTTATTTATTTTTGTATGTGTATGAATGTACTGTCTACATGTAGGTTTGTGCACCCGTGTCGTGCAATGCTGCGGAGGTCAGAAGAGGGTCTTGGATTCCCCTGGAACTGGAGTTCTCCTGGAATTGGAGTTTCAGACGGTTCTCAGCCGCCATGTGGGTGCTGGGGATCGAACCTGGGTCCTCTGCAAGAGCGGTCGGCGCTCTTAACCGCTAGGCCATCTCTCAGATATTTCTAAGGAACCACTCAGTCTGAAGCAGAGATAGCATTGAGAATCAGTGTTTTGGTAGCAGGAGGATATGAACCCTACCTATGAATTCCTACAGCTACCCAGGTCCAACATTGCTTAAAGAACATGAAAAGAACCAATCTAGTCACCAAGACTAGCTGGCGAAACGATGCCTTACATAATAAACAGCTCCCATTTTATTTTGCCTCTTCTTTGAACTTTTCTGCCCTAATTATCCATATTCTTTAGCAGATATTTGATGCTACCAGTGGGTTTTCATTTCAATGTCCTTAAAGTATTCCCACTATAAAACTATTTTTACTATTGTCTGTAATAGGACTGTTAAAGTTCCTGTGCAAGAAAATTAGCATTTTTCCCATAGTTAAAAAAAAAAGCCAA
The DNA here is from genome assembly GCA_009823505.1 of Rhizomys pruinosus. Taxonomy (NCBI): domain Eukaryota; kingdom Metazoa; phylum Chordata; class Mammalia; order Rodentia; family Spalacidae; genus Rhizomys; species Rhizomys pruinosus. The sequence continues at coordinate 177,660 of VZQC01005422.1, read as the reverse complement.
ACCATCTTTTTAAAAAAGAGACTTTACAGAGGGCATTCAACTTATGCTTCTGATTTACTACAACTTTTTCTGGCTCATTTTAAAAGTACTCATTACCCAAGGGCGTCTAGTGCCTGTTCATGTTACAAAATAGTTGAATTAGTTATACTTCTGGTTGTAGCATTTTTATATTTCCTTACAGTTAAATTGTATGTCTAACTATAGCTAAATTACACAAAAATGGTTAAATGAATTACAGAAGCCTAAACATAAAATCTCCATGAAAGAAAAATGAAACCAGAGAGAGTGTCTGAGAGTCTGCCCGCTGGGTCAGGAAGCAATACTGGAATGACTGGCTAGAAGCATTCTAGAGACATCCCTTTGACTTCGAGAAAAAAGCCAGAGGCAGCAGGTGTCAGGTAGATATGCAGAACCATGGGGTATTGTGCTGGAAGTAAGGATCTACCTGATATCCTGAGCCAAGATGCCACTTAATTAATACTTACTGGTTTTACTTAGAACACTGGACTCTCCCTCCAATTCACATTGTGCATAGTGAACTTGCCTTGAGGCAATACTATGAACTGCTCTTGGATTCAACAAAGGAAATGCAGGCTTTGGGGAGCAAGTTAGTGTGCTAGAAACAGTTGGCAATTAGACCACTCTGAAATAGTCGTTCTTACATAGAGCTCTTATTTTGACGCAAGTTAGTGCATCACTCTTACCCTTTAAGTGTTCTCCACTTCCTATACAGACCAAAGCACACATGACCTTTAACAGTTTTGGTCTGAAAGTCCCTCTTCCTTGGCTTGGCTGTGTTCTGTTGTGTGGCCATTTTTTGTAATAGTAACATATTGAAGTTGGCTCCCAGAAGCATGACTATCTCATCAACTATTACAATGACTGTTGTATCCAAAGGATTATTTGAAGAAACTTTTTTTTTGAATGGAGTCCAGAGGGAAAAGCCTTCTTCCTGTTTTGTAACTAAGGCTTGAAAGGAGATTTTTAACAGTTGCACTAAATTTTGGGAATGATCTAAAAGCACAGATGGCCTGTCCTTCGGTCAGCCCATTCCTGGGCAGACATGCCTCACACGCAAGGTGCACATGCCACCTTTGCCAAAAAGCCTTCCTCTTGCCCTCTCTGTCCACTTAGAGCACACATGCTTTCTTTCTAGATGCAAGCTTAAGAAGTAACTACTTTTCTTGCCTCTTCTGCCCCTAGACTGGTTCCCAACTAACAGTGGCAAACGAAAGGTGCTTGTTTGCCTTTCTTCCCAAGAACTTGGGAAGTGTTTAGTGATTTTGATAGAGTATATTAAAATTGATCGTGGTCAGAGTGTTATTCCAATGAATTCAGCAAAAGCCACAAATCAGCACATTTTTTCCCCAAAGAGCTAATTTTTACCAGGGCACCACTGGATACCAGTTGTTTATTTTATATGAGTGGAAACAGTCCATCATCATTAAGGAACTAAGACTGTAACTGCTAGGATCATGCATACACCTTTCAAAATGTAATCAACTCTCTCTTCTCTCTCTCTCTCTCTCTCTCTCTCTCTCTCTCTCTCTCTCATCTTATTTTGTTCTACTAATTCAAGTCCATTTCTATTATCCATTCACCTCTGGGATTTTTAAGTGAGGGAGGCATGGCATGTGCTTTATGACACTGAAGACAGCAAATGGTCCGGAGAAGAGATGCTCCTGGGACCAAGCAGGACGAGCTGAGCTGAGAACTTAAACGCTGGGTTGGTGGGATGATGGGGAGGGGGCGTATAAAACTCAATATCTGAACTAGTGCCCTCTCGCTGGCCCCATACCAGTTCCATTTGCATCAGGTAACAAACTACCTGACAGAAACAACTTACAGGAAGAAAAGAAAATATTTTTGTCTCATGGATTCAAAAGATTTCACTCCATCACGGCAGGGAGGCATAGCCGCGCAGCTCAGTGGCAGGAACGAGTGGCAGAGGCTGCTCACATCACGGCAGACCAGGAAGCAGAGAGCAAGACAAGAGGGAGGTGGTAACCAACTTCCTCCAGCTAAGCTATGCCCCCTTCTAGAATCTCTCAAAATAGTGTCACCATCTGAGGACCAAGCATTCAAAACAAGAACCTGCGGGGGGGACGTTTCAAATTCAAGACCTAACAATTCCCCATCCATACAATGACTGTTTTTCATCTCTTAAGATGAAAAGTTTCAAATTTGCCTTCTGTTGTTCGATCTGTTTCCCTGGTCAAGGGAAGGGTTGTGACCAAGACTGAATGGTATGTGTAGATGGAAGGTCAGATAACTCACAAAGGTGCCAGCAAAGCTTTCTGGAAACTAAGCCATAATTAAATGACAGGAGAAATATCAAATTTCAACAAGTGAAACTCCAGAGAGTTATCCAGATAAGTTTATACTCCACATGGAAACACAGAATTAATCCCCCGACAGGAAACTAATAACAGACTAGGAACTTACCCTTTGCTTCTTAGAACCTCAACTAAGGAGTTTAACTTCAAGCGATTACCATTTGAAAGATGATGACAATCAGAACTTCTATGAAATTTACTTGGTTCAAGAGAAATAAATTATTACCAAGTGAACACTTGGAGGCAGGTGGATCTCTGTGAGTTCCAGGACAGCAGCAGCTACAGGGAGACCCTGTCTCATAAAGACCAAAAACCAAAATACTTAAACTAGATGGGCATGGTGGTACAAGCCTTGGGAAGCAGAGGCAGGTGGATCTCTGTGAGCTCAAGGCCAGCCTGGTCTACATAGTGAGTTCCAGGACAGCTGGGGCTACAGGGAGACCCTCTCTCAAAAAAGACCAAAAAAAAAAAAAATGATACATAAATTATTACCAGGTAACCAGACTTCTTTTTTTTTTAATTTTTTTAAATTTTATTTATTTCTGTATGTGTATGAATGTACTGTCTGCATGCAAGTCTGTGCACCCGTGTCGTGCAATGCCGCGGAGGTCAGAAGAGGGTGTCGGATTCCCCTGGAACTGGAGTTCTCCTGAAATTGGAGTTTCAGACGGTTCTCGGCCACCATGTGGGTGCTGGGGATCGAACCCGGGTCCTCTGCAAGAGCGGTCGGCGCTCCTAACTGCTAGGCCATCTCTCCAGCCCGTAACCAGACTTCTTTAAAGGCACCAGATAGAAAATTAAAAGAGGCATCAAAACCAAGTAAAATTTTGGACCTTGTTGAAGATAATCATTAGAAATGATGCACTCCAAATGAACTCACCACTAGGGTGGGACCATGATAGTCCCTGGGCTCAGTATTTCTATTAAAAACAAAATTCTATGAGCAATCCATGATCCTAATGGTATTTAGTTTCAAAGCTCCAATGGTTGTTTATATATTTTCATTTATTCTGTGTTCCTAGAGGCACTTAGTCATGACGTGGTAACTCACCATGGCTTGTTTTGTGTTGTTTACCTTCTGTCTGATAGCTGGAGCTCTGGCCCTACAGAGTGGCCAGAAGGCAGTCCACTTCCCAGAACAGGCTTTGAGTCTGCTTTTCTTCCCCCTTGGCTTGTGACTATGCTTAGCCATGCCAAAGACAGGGTCATGGTTTTGGAGAATGCATCCTTTTCCAGCCGTACTGGTGCTACCTACCAAACATCACTCTGGGCTCTTGGTGCTGCCAAGGCCCTCTCATCACCCCATGAGCACAACACTTAGAAAAATGGCTTATGGGGTTGATAACATCCTCCTCTGCTTATAACTCAAGAAAGCATCAGGCCCTCAATATGGCCAAGGTGTTTGTCTCTGCTAGCTGGTTCAAAACTATTATTTCTGTACTCAGCCCATAGCCACAAAGAGGCATTATTAAAAATGCAAAGGAGAAATAAATCAGAAACCTAATTTGCCAATTCAAATATGAAGCAGAAACAGGAAAGAATCATTCTCAGATTCATAGTTTCCCAGAATCATACAGCCCCAAAGGGGCTCTTGGAAAGCACTGCTCAGAAGACAGGAGCAGGGGACATTTTGTACCATCTTGGAGCAAGGCATTTTCTTGGAGCTGTGATACTCCTGGTGTAAGATGGGCTTTGCCCTCTGGCATTTGCCATTCCCGAGTCTCACTCTTGCTAGTCCTATAATGCTGGTAGATAGTCATCGTATAAATAGTTATCATTTATCATTTACTGAGTCCTTACTTGGACTGCAAATTGGACGCTATATGTATGCATAGAATTTCACATATGTATTTATCATTTTATTTAATTTTCCTAAGAACTATCTAATACAAGCATTAAATATCCCCATTTTACAGGTGAAGAAAATAAAACTTAAATTTTTGATAGTAATTTACTAATTTTCTTAATTTATGCCACACAAATTATTTCATTTACCTATATCAATTTAATGCTTATCAAGAGACAAATATTGTTCTAACTGCTTTGCACATGTTAATTCAAAGCATCTTCCCAATACACATATGAGGTAAGTGGCATCATTGCCTCCACTTAGTAAGTGGCAGAACCAGCTGGGCCGAAGCAGTCTTGCTCCAGAGTCCATACATCTAGCCCAAGTGGCTGTGCTGTCTTTCTCAAAGTTTTCCTTTAACAAGGTATTGCCATAATATTTTGAGATTAGACCACTTGCTCCCAAACCCTGCGTCAGTAGGGCAAACTGTTGAAGCCAGACTGGGGACCCAAGGTCTTGTTCAAGAGCTGGGCTGTCTGTCCATGTCACCTTTCCTATTGGGTTCTATGGGGATTATAAATCTTTGGGATTTCAGAAAACTTTAATACTTATACACAGGAATGAAGGACCCTGTTCTGAGTTTCTAGTCTGGAGACATTCTTGATTGCCAGGAGATGTTAATAAAATATTCCCAATGAAGAGATAAATGTCCATACAACACACATGATGTGACCATGGGAATATTTCTTTTGATTCTTATCCAAGTCATTACACTGTAGAAATATTAATAAGTGACTATTGAATACCCATCCATAAGTGGGACATCCATGTAACTCCCTCCAGAACCCAGGGAACATCATGGAAGATGGACAAAAGTACTGTCACATGAGGAAAAGTGCTATGAGAGGCTGTCTTCTTATATGACAGGAACATGCAGCAGGTGTGGTACCTGCATAAGACCAGCACAAAGTACAGGAAAACAGGAGGAAGCGAGTGGGAAGAAGGGGTCCACAGGAGTGGGAAAGGGGCAAGAGAGGACGGCAGGGGTAAATACAATCACAATGCATTGTACATATGCATGAGATTGCAAAAATACAAATTGTAATAAAAAATAAATCTCTGCAAAATAAAACTTGCATAAGTGTAAAGAACATTGTGCCCAATGCGTATGATTCCCATTGTTTTTATTACTTTATATACCACAGCCCAAGAGAATTAAAAAATATTGTATGTATATATACCTAATCTTTAAAATGTATATGTGATAAATATTTGAAAGTATGATATATAATATTACATGTGTGTGCATATACACATAATTGCATCTTTCAACTTTACTTTAATTATCTAGTTCAAAGTTTCATGAAAATGTCCTTGAAATTCTCCCCAGGAAATTTACTGTGAAAACAATTTCCTGTGAGGAGTTAAGCACAGGTAGGATGCTCAGTTCTTCATTAGGAATAGCTTAAACATAAATAGCTTTAATAAACAAGGAATATTCAATAAATGAGCTTAGAAAAATGATTTTCCCAAAACCTCAAGTGATCCTCACTTCCTGGTGTTTTGGCCAGGGTAACACCCTCCCCCTGCACATGGGCTGGGCTTCCTGACACCCAAGGACTAGAAAACAAAGACGGATGGGTGGCACTTTCCAGAACAGGTTATAAAAACCCCATGGTTCCCTTATCTGCTCTTTTCTCTCTCTTATCATGCGGTGAGCTACCTAAGCAGAGTCCCACATGGCAAGCGATCCATATCTTCCGCCAACAAGCAATGAGGGTCTGAGACCCGCCAGCAGCAAGTCAGCTCTGAACCCAGTCCTGCCTGAGTTCAGCCTTGGAGAGGTGATACAGCCTCAGAAGATGCTTCATGGAAGGCTGTGGGAGAGCTTTAGGGTCCTAAGCACTGAGCTCAGTCACTCCCAGACTCCTGTTATGAGACTGTGAGATTGCTTATTGTGAGCAAATACAGTTTGTCTAGCATCCCTGGATAACTCAAAAACAAAGGGGAGGGTGGAGAAGCACAGGCTTTGAAGTCAAGCAGCCCTTTACTAAAGCCCACCTTGGACAATACCAACTAAGCAACATGGTAAAAACATTTAACCTCTGGGAGCCTCATTTGTTCCACCATAAGACAAAGATAACAATAATTATTGGCCAACTGTTACCATAGTAAATTGAACAGCATATATTAAGTGACTAGAGAAGGTTTGCAATGTGTTAGGTCTAATTTGGTATTTCATTTCTCTTTCCTCTCAACAACTCCTTTTTACTTTTTTCTCACCCTTTATTGGGGATGGAGCATTTGAAATAGTAGAGAGGAAGAGAGGAAGAACTGGTGGTGTTTAGGGGAGGCAGGATATGACTGAATTTCAAATATAGACAGGCTCTTGATTGACCTGGAGGAGGGAAAGAAGCAGCGATGTGGTAAGGTAAAAAGGCAACATGGAGGGGTCACTTCTTGCCAACGTGCTTGTTTTTCTGAATTCACTGCAGACAACATTTATAAAGATAGGCATGTGTTTAGTTACCTCTGTCTCCCCCAAATGGATACTCCCAGAGTGATGGATAAAAGAGGGTCCTAATTTGATATGATTTTCCCATAATATATAATTTCTTCTATCAAAAGTCTCTGAAAGTATATATTTTTACTTCTTTTCCAAGGAAGAATAAAACCAGAGGGAAGAGCAACGTAGGGCTTAGGAGCCTCTGGCAGCTCCCGGGCCCTAGACCCCGGTCCTGGTTGAGATCAAGATCTGACATCTGAACTACGGTGAGAGCATTTGTTAATCAAAAACATTAGAACTGGTTTGTAGGTGCGCTTGTTTTTTAGTGAAGAAGGTAACAACCTGTAAAATTTCTCAAGCCTTAGAAGGCACTTGGGGAATGGGCAAACATCTGGAGGGGACAGGACGCAGGCTAGCCTTGGATTCTTTTCTCTGTGTCGATCTGAGAAGTGTTCGCTTCTTTCAAGGAGGCCTTCTTCAACTGGTCTGAATTGAAAGCTGAAAAATGGTGTGGGCTGGGGCATTAGCTCAGTGAAGTGTGCTTGCTTGGCTTGCAGGCGGCCTTGATTCCATCTTCAGCCAAAAACAAAAACCACACACATACACACACACACACACACACACACACACACACGCATGCACGCACATACACACACACACACACACACCTGATATGGTATGAAATGGTATTATGACAGAGGAAGAACACCCTCTTGAACCCAAATGGAACCATTCTAGGACCATATGCTGCCAATAATAAATGGAAAGGAGATCTTAAAAATTAGAAGGCAAAACAAGGTTAAATTTAAGCAGACAACGGTAAGGAAAGAAGCCGGGAGAAATGCTTTGTGTAGGAAATCAAAGAAGAGGTATTTGCCAAGACCAAGAGCTGCAGGTGTAGCAGAGAGGCATGTAGGTTAGAGGGAAAGAAGACACTATGACAGCAGCTGATACCATATGCCAGGTGCCCCTCCAAGGCGCAGTGTTTGCATTTGTGTAATTTTCATAACAGGTCTGTGAGACGTCTAGATAGTTTCAGACTCCAAGAATCAGCCAGGATATCTGACTATGAGAAAGTAAAATGCCAGTTAAAGGAGAAATATGTTAAGTTCATAGTAAGGGAGTCTTGGGTTCAAATCCCATATCTACCACTCCCCTATAGAATTCATTCAGGCAAATGACTTATGTAGCTTGAGATTCAACTGCTTAGGTAAAAACCATGGCTGCCATCACGCTCACCTTACATGATCTCTGTGAAAACCAAACGGAGGTACAACACAGCTAATGTCTGGGATGCTGGTAGCTGCGTGTCTGTGTCACCTAAACAGCAGCCAGAATTGCTGCTGTTATTGCTATGGTCACAGTGTAGTGATGGTACATTAAGCTTAATTGATGTTCTAAGTCTTCTATTCATCTTGGTTGCTAGTTTGCTTATAGTGCGGCAAGCTCTACACATCCCTGGAGTAAGACCGAGGAGAACTGTCCTCCTATCTGTCCTCCATTTCCCTTGTGACCCTGAATCTAATCTCTGAGGTTGAAAGAGGAAGAAATCTTAAGATTTTTTTCCTTAAGCCAGTTAATGTCATGAATCCATTTTTTCACCTGCTGTGAGTACTATAGTCAGATACATCTGAGCCAGAAACAAGTAACTGTGGCTTTCTGCCATTGTTTCTAATGCATAAAGCCTACTTTCCATTATAATTAAGTCTAGACTTAGCAGGGGAAGCTATGACCCTTGTGATCAGAGAGCATATGGGGATGGCCAGTTGTGGTACCAAAGTCCAGACTTCTCCGTGTCAAGTCCACAGATAATGCTCAAAGCCAAGAGATGGACAGGTGGTGATATGGGGATGTCAAGTGAGGATGACAGACATCAGGAGAGTCCTCTGAAATCTTAGAAGTCGAGACTGGGGCTGGATAAAAGGCTCAGTGGTTAAGAGTACTGGCTGCTCTCACAGAGGACCCAGGTTCAAATCCTAGCACCCACATAGTATCTAACAATCATCTGTATCTCCATTTCCAGGGAATCTGAAGCCTTCTTCTGATCTCCATAGACATAGCAGCACTTGGGTGCAGGTAATGCATACATATAAAAATAGTGAATAAAGTACTTTTTATCTTGCTTAAAAAATTATTTTATTGAGTTTTTGCACATTTCATATAATACCTCTTAATCAAATTTAACTCCCTTCCCCCATCAATGCCCCCACATTGCCTCCCTACCAGACCTCATGCATTTTTCTTTTTTTATAATGCTTTTATTGATGTTTTGTGTATTTCAGACATCATTTCTTAGTTCTGTTTAGACATATTCCCCTTTCCCTCCCCCCACCCTACCCCAGATCATGCATTCTGCCATGACTATCCTGCATCTTTCTCTCAGTCTTTTCTTAATACTTTTTAAAAAGTCAAGTCTGATACTTTTCAAACAAAAGTTTTAAAAATATCAAACTTGAACTACGTATCTTTATAACTTTGAATAAAACACAAATCCTCAACCCCCCCAAAACAGAACAAAACAAAAAGGTAGTGGATGAGAAAATTGAAACTTTGCTATATATATATATATATATATATATAAATTAGATAAAACTTGGAGAATACTAGAATAAGACTATGTGAAATTCATAATAAAAGAATTTTAGTCTTTATTCCAATGCTTTGGAAAATCTCAGAAACTATTTAAAGAGATTTGGCATGACCACATTTACGTTTTGAAGATAATCTGACTCCTCATGAGACCAGAAACTCCATGAGGATGAAAACAATGACACTTTTTTTCTTATTATTCCATTTATTATCTCTTTTTTTCTATTTTTTTTTATTGATGCTTTGTGTATTTCATACATCATTTTCCAATTCAGTTCAGGCATATTTCCCTTTCCCTTCCCCCCCATCCCACCCCACCCCATCCCAGATCATACATTCTGCCATAACTGTCCTGCATCTTTCTCTCAATTTTTTTTTCATTTTTTAGCAATAAGTGATAATTTATGAGTACAAGCATCCCTCATGTAAAACCAATTTGCAGGCTGTTGTGCCCAAACCCCCACAGCCCCACCATCCAGCGGGGGGGGGGGGCTTGTATGTTCAATTAAGTTGATCAAATGAGTGTCCAGACTATATTGCTGTAGTTTCACCAGGAAAACAATGACACTTACTGTAACCCTAGTGTCTAGAAATAGGCTTAGGATGCAGTTTTCAATAACTAACTCAGGACTGAATAATTTAATGAATGCATGAACATCTGCTTCCTCATGCCTCAGTTTCCCCAGCTGTATAGTGTAGAGGCTAAACCTGCTTTTCCCTTGGTCTAAACTTTTCTTTTAAAAGTCAATTCCCGGAAATGTTGGAATGAAAAAAAAATGATGTAATAAGTATATGATGTAATACGTATGTGATCTCTTGAGTATCTGTGGAAGAGCCTCAATTGGTAAGCCAAGAAACAGCACATCCATAAAGGAAATTACATATGAAGATCTGCCTTTACTCATGATGGTTGAAGAATTATTCTGAATGAAATGGGGAGGGACTGAGGGCACACCTCAGAAGATAATGGTCATTCAAAACTTGATTCTTCAAATTAATTTTTCCTTGGCATCTAAAAATGTTTGGGATAAAATCAATTATTTTCTTCTGAACAGCCCACTACAAATGCAGTGTAGTCAATATGTTAGGGTGTGTATATGGGTATTGCATGTTTATAATGTTAGTCTAGTCTATAAAAAATTTATGTGAGCAACAAGACTTTGTCATAAGCAATAAAATCTTTTATGTGGATTCTTTCCCATTCTTTTCCAGGGAATTTCTCAGAACTTTTTTCTGCAACTCAGCTTCAGACCCAAGAGATCCTCAATGCTGTTTTGATTTCTAGCCATTCTGCTTTCTTCCCCCTTTGCCACAGCACATTGGGAGCAAAGAGTGGGCCATTCCTGGAGTACGATTTGTTGTTTAAATGAAAATGCTTGGCTTCAGTAGTCTTTTGCAACCTGACAGACCTCTAAGAAATGGGAAGAAACACATCCATCCCATATTGTGAGTGACTGAATTAAGATGGTTACAGAATTGATGGGTTTGTAAAGATATTATGTTCCACTAGACAGCTATTGTGGAAAGGCTGGTCTTCTAGGATGCCAGACAGTTCCCACATGCCTCCCTTTGCCTTCTTCCCTCCCTCTCACACTGATGGAGATGATATTTTAGCATAAATCTGGCACTCTGCCTTTGTGGTTTCCAAATAGTCTCATGTTACATTGATACTGCCAAACATTTAAGAATTGAGCATGGATTTGCCCCAATAGCTGTGGCCTCTCCCCAACTCTCTCTGAGTTTCTCATTATGTTTTAAATAAAACTAAATTCTATCAATGTCTCATCCACTTTGTAAGGAAACAAAAAGGCTGTATGACTTATATACTAAACACTATAAAATATCAGTGAAAGAAATTAAAGATGACCTGGAGGAATAGAAAGCCATCTTGTGTTTGAAGATTAGAAGACAATATTGTTAACGTGACAACCCTCCCAAGTTGACCCTATCAAGACCCCAGCTCTCTGTCCTCTGTCTCTTTGTCTTTTCCTTTCTCTCTTTCCTTCCTTCCTTCCTTCCTTCCTTCCTTCCTTCCTTCCTTCCTCCTTCCCTCCCTTTCTTCTTTCCCTTCTCTTTCTCCCCTTTTCTTTCCCTACTCATTCTCTGATTTTGAAATTTTTACATGAAATCAGAGAAAGATGGTTCAGTCAGTAAAGACATTTGCCACCAAGGCTGACCACATGATTTTGATCCCCAGAACCTACATGGTAGAAGATAACTTAGTCCCACAAGCTATCCTCTGACCAATGCATGTGCAGACAGGCACACACAAAATAAATAAAAGTAAAAGAAAATAAACTAATTTCATGACAATGCTGCATTCTCAAGACAGTGATTTTATAAGGATAGAAAATAAATCAACAGAATTGATGGTTCAGAATTAAACACATTTACTTAAGGTCAACTGGTTTTCATAGTTGTCTTGAATTAATGATGCTGGGGCAATAAGATATTCATTTGTAAATGAATGAACCATCTCAAACCATATACAAAATTAACTACACATGGATAGGACCATCTAAATGCAATAATAAAAGCTGTGAAACTCTTAGAAAGACATATAGACACCAATCTGTGTTAGCTTAGACAAAGTTCTTAGATATGACACCAAATGCACAAGAACAACAAAAAAAATGTGTTCCAACAATACTAAATCCTTTTATGACCCAAAGAACCCAATCAAAACATAGTAAAAGCTAAGCCACAAAATGAGAGAAACTATTTGTAAATTATGTATCTGATAGGATCATGTGTCCTGAGTATATAAAGAAACTTTCTGAGTCAACAATAGAAGAGAAATATTCCAATTGAGAAATCAAATTTGAAAAGAAATTTCTCCAAAGAAGATACATACATGGCCATTAAGCACATGAAAACACACCCAGCATTATTATTAGTCACTAAGAGAATGCAATCTGAACCATGATGCTATATTACTTCACACCTGCCAGAATAGCTACAATCAACAGAGACAGACAGTAACAAGTATTGGCTTGTACATGGAGAAAGTGGAACTCTCATAAATTGCTCATGGTATCCAGCAAGTCAATGTCAGGCAAATGTCCATGCAAACCAAAAACATGTCAACATGAAAACTTGGACCCAGGTACTTGTAGCAGCATTCATTATTCATAATAGCTCAAAGCAGAAATAACTCAAGTGTGCATCATTTAATGGAAAGATTAACAAAGGTTGTATTCATGCAGGGGGGATGTAAAGTCTTAGGACTATACAACGAAATATTAGTCTGCCATTAAAAGTAATGAGGTGATGTTGGGCATGGTGGCACATGCTTTTAATCCCAGCACTTGGGAGGCAGAGGGAGGTGGATCTTTTTGAGTTCAAGGCCAGCCTGGTCTACATAGCGAGTTCCAGGACAGCTGGAGCTACAGGGTGACCCTGTCTCAAAAAGACAAAAAAAAAAAATAATAATGAGGTACTGATACATAGTACAACATGGATGGTCTGTGATAACATTATATCATGTAAAAAATGCCATAGCCAAAAGGCTGCATATTGTACGATTTCATCTAAATGAAATGGGTAAACACATGGAGACCGAGAGCAGTCCTTGCCAGGGACTGTAGACAGGAGGAAATGGGGAGTGACTGCTCATGGATATGGAATTTGTTTTCGGGTTCTGGAATAAGATAGTAGTAATGGTTATAAAACCTTGTGAAGATATAAAAACATCACTAAATTGCACACCTGAAAATTGTATGGAATGAGTGTAGTGATATTTCAAGCAAATTTGTAAATTATACTATTTCAAAGAATGAATTAAGTGAAGTGAAAAATGATCTTGGCTAAAACTGCAGTGAAATTTGTTCCCGAGGAAAATGTAATGGAAATTCATATCTGTCAGACAAAATTTATATCTACAACTTTGACATAAGGAAGAAGCCATTTTAAAAAAGATGGAAAATTTTGGAATGGTTTAGCGTTACTTAGGAAATTGCCTTAATAGTGTCTACAGCAGAAAATATTTTCCTTATAAACATGTGTCAGTGTCAGTGTACTCTTACAATCCCTAGTCTGTCAAAGACTTGAGATATGAAGAAATAGATACCAGACAGTTCAAGGTCACCCAACAAAGATAAGGAGCATCAATTTGGGGCATTGCCCAGTTGGAGCAGCTTAGTAGAGAACTCTGAGTAACCAAAGGAAAGTTCTAAAGCTGGAAACTGTACTTGTTTGTAGAGACTGGAGGTGAGGTGGGAATTCTCTAGAAGAAAAGCAGAGCAAATTAAAGGGAATCGACAGACCCTTGAGAGAAGTGTGGCCTTCTACACCTTTCACGCGATTTGACATGCCTGGATTCTTGATTCTCTGACAAGCAGTTTCCAATCCCCAAGGAGTGTGGCAACATTTTTCTCTCTTCATTTTATTATCACTTTCACTCCTCCTCTTTAGGTGTATCGTAAAAACCAGCCACGAGGCAGTCTCTCTGCTGTCTGAAGCTGCCATGTAGTAAATATTGACTCACCTGCGCAACAGATAATTGTTGAGTACAGGCCCCAAACACACATACAGATGGCTACATGCTAATGATGTGGTGAGTCAGATACAGTACACACACACACACACACACACACACACACACACACACACGCACGCGCGCGCGCGCAAACAAACATAAGACAGAGATGGTATGGTAGATGAGACAGACATGTTGTTAGTTGTAGAACTGCAAGGTCAGTGTGAGAAGACAGAAAAGCACATGGCGTTAGGGGTACACCCAGAAGAGTTGTCCCCATGTGGCATAATAAATGGACCTTTCTTACATGTCCTTCCCAGATGGACTTAAGTTCTGAGGTTCCACTGTTTTTGTAAGGTGCAGAGGGTGCTAAGACAGGGTCTCACCATGTAGCCCAGCCTGGCCTCAAACTCTCAGTCTTCTGCATCTCCCTCCCAAAAGTTAAGGTCCAACTTTTTTTTCATTGTTTTGAGACAGGGCTCCCTCTAACCCTAGCTGGCCTGGAATGAACTATGTAGACCAGGCTGGCCTTGAACTCACAGTTTGCCTCTGCCTCCTGAGTGCTGGGAAGGTCCAACTTTTTTTAAACCAACTTTTCATTTTGAGATAAGATTAGATTAACAGTCCATATGATTCTTGAGTGGCTGATGATCTAAGCATTTGTCTTTCTGCTCTGGCTAACCCTATTACCACACATCCTTGCTGTTTGGACTTTTATCCCCCCAAAACTCCTTCAGCTATTAAAAAAAATTAAAAAACATATCAAGCCCACATGGCCTTTCCCCAGATTTCCCTAATGGTGACGTCTTGGAAAACAGTAGTAGAATCTGACAACCAGGATGGCGACATCAGTCTGGTCATGAAGAGCCTTCCGGTCACCACAACAATCCTGCCGTAACCCTTTGCTGTTGTACTACATTGTCTGTCATCTGGACCCCTACCTTAACCCCTGAACCCCCTCATCTACTCCCCAGTACTGTGATTTTTGTCATTTAAAGAATGTTATGTAAGCGGAAAGTATGGTTTGTAGTCTTTTCATTTTGGCCTGTTTTATACTCAGTGAAGCAAGCCCTCTGGAGACCCAGCCGGTTTCTATCAATAATTCATTCCTCCTTCTTTGCCCAATAATAGTCCATGGAATGTCCATACCAAAGTCTGCTTTGCCACTAATCTGCTGAAAGGCATTAGAGCTGCTTCTAGTTTCTTTTCTTTGTTTTTTTTTTTATTATGAATAAAGCTTAGATGATTTCCTTACAGGTTTCTGTGTAAATTATTTTTTCTTTTCCTTAGGGTAAATACCCAGAATGTAATTCCTGAATTACATGCTAGAACATGTTCAAGGCTTTTTTTTTTTTTTTTTTGTCGTTTTTGAGACAGGGTCTCCCTTTAGTCCCAGCTGGACTGGAGCTCCATATGTAGACCAGGCTGGCCTTGAACTCACAGAGACCTGCCTGCCTCTGCCTCCCAAGTGCTGGGATTAAAGGCATGCACCCACCACACCTGGCTACATGTTCAGATTTTTAAAAAGCTGCCAGACTATCATCCAGAGGAACTGTGCCACTTTACACACTCACCAGCAGTGTCTGAGACAAACTTTTTCCCCTGACTTTGGTGTCATCTGGTGCTGTCATAGTTTAGTCATTCTGCTAGCTGTGTGGTGCTATCTTACAGTGGTTCTGATTTGCATTCCCTAATGACTAACAGTGTTGAACAATATTTAATGTACCTATCTGTCATCCGTATTTCTGCTCCACTGAAGTGTATCTTTGTATCTCTTGCCTTTTTCAAATTGGCTTGTTTAATTTCTTACTACTGAGCATTGAAAGATGGTTGTATGTGCTAGATATTAACTAGTCTTTTGTTGGATGTGTGACATGCAAATACCTCCTTTTAGGCTGCAACAAATCTCTTATTCTTTTAGCAGCATAGTTTAAAGATCACAAGTTTGAATTTTGATGCAGTCCATTTTCCTGTTTTTCCTTTTATGGATGATAGTTCAGTGTCAAGCCTAAGGACTTGGCAAAGGTCCAGATCCCAACGATTTTTCTCTATTTTCCTTCTAAAAGATTCTGAGTTTTAAATCTTACGTTTATCTGTTTGAGTTTATTTTTGTATAAGTTCTGAGTCTTAGGTCAAGGTTTGTTATAATTGTCCTAGCATTGTTTATTACAAAGGCTACCATTAGTGGATTTACAACTTTGTTAAAAATTGTTTGGACATATCTGTGAAAGTCTCTTTCTGGGTTTTCTTTATGCTCACATTGATCTGTGTCCAGTCTTCCACTGAAGCCAATTCCTCCAGGTACACAGTAAGTCACAAAATTGCAAAGATGGATTCCTCACACTGCGTCCACTTTAAATATTTTAATTATCCCAGTTCCTTTGAATTTCAATATAAATTTTAGTGTAATCTTGTATATATCTATAAAAATTCTAGCAGAGAACTTTTTTGTTAAAACAACTTAGCAAAATAAAATTCCAATATAATGTTGGACATTATTTCACGTACAGTCAATAGGCCAAAATAAATAAATAAATAAATAAATAAATAAATAGCAATTTCACTGACAAAAATGAAAGGAAAATGAAAAAGAAACCTTGTGTTTTTGACCTTTTAGCCGCCTCGTGGAAGCCAACTACATATAACACAACAAAGTCCATACAAAAAAAATGCTATCGAGATCCTTTATATAGGATATTTTTCCCATTGTTTTTGCTTTGGATGTTTTCTTCTCCTTTGAGACTGTAATGAGCACAGTCACACCACAAGCCATGTCAGAAACAGGACAAAGAACACTCCCACGGGTGGTCTGGTCATTCAATGTCAATAAAAATGAATGAACCCTGGGGCTGGAGAGATGGCTCAGCAGTTAAGAGCACTGACTGTTCTTGCAGAGGACCTGGGTTCAATTCCCAGCACCCATATGGTGGCTAAGAAATGTCTTTAGTGCCGGGCATGGTGGTGCATGCCTTTAATTCTAGCACTTGGGAGGCAGAGGCAGGTGGATCTCTGTGAGTTCAAGGCCAACCTGGTCTACAGAGTGAGCTTCAGGTTGGCTGGGGATATAGGGAGACCCTGTCCCAAAAAGACAAAACAAACAAACAAAAAAATGAATGAGCCCTAACAATATGAACAAAATATAAAATGTAATTAAAAACACAAATTTTCCTTTTATAACTCTTTTTATTGAATTTTTGTGAATTTCATACAATATACTTTGATCATATGAAGATTCCCTACCCATCTGCACCCTCGTTATTACTCTCCAACCAATTTGATAGTCTTTTATGTTAAATTTATATCCTCAAATCCACAGGAGCTTGGTCAACCTACCAAGACTCTCACACCCTTTGATGAGACCGAGCTCCCCTCCCAGACTATTTTCCAGACTCTGTAATTACTGTGTATGTGTGGAAGGTATGCATTTTAGAGTAATATAAATTACTCATATTTTAGAGTAATATAAAATTAAAGGGGGAAAATGTGAATTCCTAAACATATTTTGGACTTAACATACAGTTTATTCTTAGAGGTCATATTTTGGATGCATATGTGACGATTATATAGGCATTTGTTGGAGCAATACAAAGGGGAGGGAAAAGCAACAACATAAAGACTGGGTTAAAGAACTGACTGATACAGTTAAACTCTGCCCAAAACAACAAGCCTCTGCAGTGAAAAACTTTGGAAAGACTGAGAGAAAGATGCAAGACATGAATGGCAGAAGGCAAGAACAGGGGTGGGCTGGGGGCAGGGAGAGGGGAATGTGTCTAAATTGGATTGAAAGATAATGAGTGAAATATACAATTCCTCAATCAAAGTATTTTTAAAAAGTACATTATAAAGGAGACATACCTGACATTGATATCAGGCCTAAGGAACCTGAGGTAGGTTGATTCTAGAGCCCATTAAGAGATTTACATTATAACAACACAGTTTCTTTCAGATAAAAATAAATGTAATATACTTAAAAAAATTTTTTTGTATTTTTGAGACAGGTCTCCCTTTAGTCCCAACTGGCCTGGAGGTTGCTCTGTAGACCAGGCTGGCCTTGAACTCACAGAGATCCACCTGCCTCTGCCTCCCAAGTGCTGGGATTAAAGGCTTGCACCACCATGCCTGGCATGTACTTTTAAAGAAAAGGTCCTCTCCTTCCTCCAGAGTTTCCTTCTTCTCTTTAATATCCTTGGAGGTGACTTGAAGCTGGTTTCCACAGTCACATCTGCCATGGTAGGACATGCTGGTGACTGGATGCAGCAGGTTCAAAGAGAATTCTGAGATTCTGGGGAGAAACCTGCAGGAGTCCAAAGCAGAGGAGGAGGTGCAAGGGAGAAAAGTGCAGGAAGTCAGCAAAGATGGCTTTTCTGAGCAGACACTAGGCTGGTAGGGAATTTGATAGCTCGATAGCTGATATCTCTACTAAGTCAAGTTTTCCACTTTGGGAAAGTGCTCTTTCTGTTCATATATTTAGATCTTTGATTGCTTTCATCAGTATTTTGTAGTTTTTCGTCCTACACATTTTGATTAGATTAGCATGTATTTACTTTTTCACTTTTGAATGTTTATAAATGGTATCATAGGGGGCGGAGAGATGTCTCAGCAGTCAAGAGCACTGACTGCTCTTTCAGAGGGCCTCAATTTCCTGATTTTTTTAAAAGAGTTTCTGCATAGTCATGGTAAAGAGCAATTTTAGTTCCATTTCTTTCTATTCTTTAAGCCTTTACTATTATACTGGATAGAATTTCCAGCCATATGCTGTATAAAAATAGTGGAGACAAAAATCTTTCCTTGATCTTAAAGGGAAAAGTCCAGTTTTTTGTTGTGAAGTAAAATGTGGAGATATGTCTGTAAACCTTCATCATGAGCATGATGAAGTTCCTCTCTTTATGTTTCTCAGTTTTATGATTAGTAGTTCTGAGTACTGTCAAATGCTTTTGCCCCAACAATGAAAATGCTCATGCGGGTCTGGAGAGGTGACTGAGCAGGTAAGTGTGTTTGTTCTTGCAAAGGACCAGAGTTCTGTTCCCAGACCCCACACAGGTGGCCCATAACTGCCTGTAACTCCAACTCCATTTGATCAGAAACTCAGAAACTGTATTCTGGCCTTTGCTGGCATTGGCATACATGTGCACACATGGATACACATAACTAAAAATGAAATAAAGTGATATGGCCATGTGGTTCTTTAGCTTAGTAGGTGCATTATGTTGATTGAGTTTCTAATAGTGAGCCATCCTTACATACACAGACCAAATAAATGCCACTTATGTGATGAAATAAAAATCTTTTTTCATATATTGCAGCATTCTGCCAATATTTTGTTAAAGACATTTTCCTCTAAATTTATGAACTGCATTGATCTGTAGTTTTCTTCTTTGCACAGTGTTTGGCTTTAGTATCATGACAACACTAGTATTACAAAATGAATTTGGATATATTTTCTAGAAGATAATTTGAGAATTAATATTAACTCTTTTTATATATTCTTAATAAATTTCTCTCTTAAATCCATGCGGGCCTGAAGAGATTTCTGTTTTTACAGGGAAACTCAAATTCTGAACTTGACTTCCTAAATAGTTATCTCATGCTGGGTGAGTTGGCAGTTGATGCTCTTGTCGATTGTCAGTTCACATCTGTAGGACTGACCCACCGTGGCACTCCTCTGTTGCCCTCCTAAGGCATGTGAGACAGAGCAAAGCCTCATCCTACCATTGGTGCTACTAAGTATGCGTCTTCCCTCTTCTTATCAGTCCTGCTAATTTTCCAATTTTATCGATTGTCTCGAAGAACCTGATTTTCTCTGCTGCTTTCCTGTTTTCAATTTCATGGATTTCTGTTGTTTTCTATATTTTTCCTTCCTTCAATTTCTTTGGGCTATTTTGCTTTTGTATTCTAGATCCTTGAGGTAGGAATTTAGCAGGCTTGAAACTTATCCTGTTGTTTAATAAAATAAGTGTACATGAAAATCTCAGCTCCCTGCTTAAGCCTTTGGGACATCACCCTGACTGCATGCCCCATTCCAGTCTGGAGAGGTTAGGAAGCTTTTTCTTACCTCTTGGCTTTGTTGTGTTTGGTGGTCTTAGGGAACACAGAGTTTTCCTTGAAGTTTGAATGGAGAACAGATTCTGCCTGAAGCTTCCTTTTATCTTGGGAGATGGCTGTTCCTTTCATGGTACCTTGGCTGGAGAGCACAGGCTTTTCTTGCTGGCTTCCTCATCTATACCAGCTGTTCTCATGATGGCTGCATCCTCAGCATCCTGTCTAGATAGTAAAATGGAAAGAGAATGGAGGTAAATAACTCACCTTGGTGCTGTTCTTTGGTTTCTAAGGCCCCACCCTCTCTGTCTCTTCTCTCCACCTTCCAGAGTCTTCTTTTGTTTGTCTTACATATTCATTAGGTTTAGTTGGACCTAGTAAGAAAAAGAGAATATATTGGCCTTATCTTCCCAGAATCAGAAGTCTAGTTCTGGAAGTTTTCTTTGACTAGTTTTCTAAAGAGCCTGGGTCAGGAAGAAGGCTTTGCTTTTCTGCAATGGCTGCTCCTCTTTGTCAGCTCTGAGTTCATGTAAAGCTCTGAGCAGATCACTGAGCTTTTAGATCAGTTCCATGTGTCAATGATCCTCATTGTCAGGAACTAAACTGCCAACCAGAGCCAGACAAATCATCAACTTCCTTTTTTTATTTTATTTTATTTTATTTATTTATTTTTCTGTGTATGAATGTACTGTCTGCGTGCAGGTCTGTACACCCATGTTGTGCAATGCCACGGAGGTCAGAAGAGGACATTGGATTCCCCTGGAACTGGAGTTAAAGATGGCCCTCAGCCACCATGTGGGTGCTGGGGATCAAACCTGGGTCCTCTGCAAGAGCAGACAGAGCTCTTAACTGCTAGGCCATCTCTCCAGTCCCATCATCAACTTCTTTACTTCTTCAAGGATTCTTTTTCTTTCTATGCTCAGCTTAGCAACCTCCACAGAGAAGGGCCTTGCTTTCCTCTCTACTGTGTTCCTCATCTTCTCAAGATCTGTCTGTTGTACCTTTTCTCCTTATGATTAGGTTCAGGAGAGGAGGAATTAAAGGAAAAGAAGAATGCTATGTTATAGGCTGGAGCTGCTAGAATCAGATGTGGTACTGTTGGCCTGGTAGGAACCCAAATGCTGGCTCTTTCTCTCCATTGTAGGTTCTTGAGTCCCTGCTCAGTTGGGAACCACAGACATTTCAGACTTTTCTGACATTGAGGCAAGCAAAGACGTAAGAACTATAGAACTGGTTGTTGAGCCTTGTTTTGGCAAAGCCTGCATGTATGGGCTGGTAGCTTTTTGAGAGGGTCGAGTCATTTTTTATCTTTGGGTGCTCAGGTTTTAACTATGGGAAAACAAATAAAATCCCATTTAATATTCTGTCAGCATATGAAAGAAATGCCATGCTCTAAAACATATCCAAGGTCAGTCGAATAGTGGTTTTGGTACATGACCTGCCCTCCAAAATCACATTTGTGTGTGTGTGTGTGTGTGTGAGAGAGAGAGAGAGAGAGAGAGAGAGAGATGGTGTATGTATACATACATGTGGGAGGCACACATGTCCATGCATGTAGTTGTGGATGCCAGATGAAGACACTGAGACATTGGGTGGACTCTGCTATCATACTCTACTGACTTGAGAAGGCCCTCACTAAACCTGGAACTCAACATTTTTGGACTAGGTTAGGATCCAGCAATTTCTTCCTTTCTCCTAACCAAATTCTTGTTTCTCACATTCAGGATACCAAGGACACAAACATAAGGGCAAACTTAGTATTTTGTTTTTAATGTGGGTGGAAGATTGAACTAGAATCCTCATCCTTGCACGCTCCTTAAACCATGGAGCCAAATCCGCACCCACCCCATGAAGGAATCATATATAATATATAGATATATATATATATATATATCAGTATATATATATATATACATATATATATATACATATATATATATATATATTTGGTTTTTTGCTTGGTTGCTTGTTTATATAATATGTATGAATATTTTGGCTGCATGTATGTAAGTGGACCTATGTTGTGCAATGCCCACAGAAGCCAGAAGAGGGTAGAAGAGGGTGTTGGATCCCTTGGAACTGAAGATGAGGGCAGTTGTGGGCACCACATGAGTGCTGGGAATCAAACCCAGGTCCTCTACAAGAACAGCCAGTGCTCTTAACCACTGAGCCATCTCTCCAGCCCCCCTAGATCACACATTTTTCAGCTGACTCTTGGTCTATAAAGCAGCTAAAGACACAATTTTATTCATAACACAGCACCATCCCAGGACTATGGCAAGTCTTCCTAGGGATGTCTATGACAGTCTGAGCTGTCCATATGTCACTTAAGCCCTGCTGGGATTTATTGGAATGCACTGTATGTCATTATCCTTAAAATAAAAGACAAACATTCAGCTGACACTCCATAGCTGGCTGGGGTATTCCACCATTCTGATTACAGAATCTCTGTGAGTAATGTATGAGTGTAAGGGACTAAATCCCCAATATGCAAGCAGAGCCACTAATGGATGATAAATATGGCCCGTTTCCTGCTTCTTTTTTGGTCTGTGACAAAGACCTGGCAAAGTTTTTCTCTGCATCAAGTTCCTTTTACTGACTTACTGGTCCAGACCAGTTTAGAGATGACCAAACCTGGATTTAGGGGTTCACTCCTCTTTCTTTAAGTTGACCAATCCAAAATTAGGGAAGAGAAATCTGCTGCATACCAGCAAAAACACTTAAAATGCCCACACCCTCCTGAAGGCTTTGGATTTGTTGGTTTCTCAATCCTTTCTCCATTTGTGGAAAGATTTTCTCTCTGTGTGAATGTATGTGTTATTGTTCTTTTTTGCTGAAATAAACTCTCTACTGTGTCTAGGATGTCTCCTGACTTTTAATTGGTTGAGAGAAAAAAACAATGAAGACCCCTTATCAATGTATAACACAAGGATTGCCAGGTTTTGAAGAATCTGAGTGAATAAAATGGATGCAGCTCTGAGATTATACGGGGCCCAGATGGGGGTCTTAGGATCTGGCACTTCCAAAAGATCATTATCATGATGGTCAGACAAGTGCAAGGACCATCCATTAATAAATTGTCCAATGAGAAAGAAACATGGGAGGAAGCTTAGACTCTCAACAGGTCAGATGGCTTAGACAGCATCCAGTACTTCATATGGAAGTCAAGAAGATTTCAGGCTCCTGCCTTGGCTCTTCCTGCTAGCTGAGGCAGAGTAACCACCTTCTACTAATGCTAAATCCTCCATAGTTCATTCAGCTCGTAAGCACCATGCAGGTCAAGTGAGGAAAACAGGTGCCTCCAGCACTGAAGCTTGGCATTGTGGCTCAGCTCCTCCACAAAGAACAGAATTCTACCTAGGGAGAATGAGCCCAGGAGAAACTTCCTCTCCCTCAGGAAGTATCATGGAGAAATGCCCAGCCAAACGAAAAAGATTCCCGAGGCTCTAGAATATTGGGTTTCTAGCTGAGAAGTGCATTTCTCAATATCCATCATTTTTTAGTAAGATGTAAAGGGAGATGTTTTACGTTGCCATGCAGAAATCTCTCCTGTAAGGCACAGAGCAGATCTGGCTTTTTGCCCCACAGCAGGCATCACCAGCACATCAGGATGGCATGGAGGAAGTGCTCCAGCCCAGCCCTGAGGCCCCAGCCCAACCAGTGAACAAACACTGTAGGTTGGAATGCTGCTGCTAACCCCATGTGTACGGACTGCTGGCCCATGTGGAAAACTCTGACAGCACTTTCCTGTGAGAGACCTGGGCTCTGGGGAGGTCCAGTGACCACGACAGTGGGAACCAGGCCCAGGAAAACTTCCTTCTGGACTGGGTCGACCCTTGTGCTTAGTGTTGAGTGTTTTTTCCCTGAGATATCGGGGCCTCTGTCACCCCATATAGAGCAGCCTTTCTGGCCATTGCCCTGCCAGGATCTATCTTACTGCACCCTTGAGACTCCAGAGCAAAGAATCAGCCAATAACAGGCCTTCCCTGTGTCCCCAGACAAAGGGACCAGATTTAGAAATCTGATGACTCAGGTACATGGGAATTTGAAGGTCTCTCATGCTGTCAACAAAGCAAACAACTAAAAAAATGAATAAAATCTTAATTTAAATGCAAAAATGTCAATGGGTTGTCTTTGGACCGTAAAATTATGTTGATTTTTCCTCTCTTATTACTTTACTGCATTTTCCAATTTTTAACTATTTTTATATTGGGAGAATAAGTTTTGTTAAGGAAAAAATCATAATAGCAACTAGTTAATTCCATTTAATGCTATTGTACAAGACAGTCTTCTGAATATTACAAGAAAGCCCTACAGCTTAGCATTTTGAAAGACTGAAAGCTGAAATTTTTCATGTCTCTGGGCTACAACCTCTTGGCATTGCCTATTCACCAAGACTTTAGGTGTTACCCTATCACAAAAACTCTACACTTCTTGATAAATGAACCATTCTTTTCTCCTTATACAAGATAGATGCAAGATGATCTGCCTTTTAAGAGGGAATGACCCAATGCTACCACACGGCCATTTATTGAACACTAATGAGTCAGCCAATTGCTGGCTTCAGTGCTCACTATAGACTTTAATGTTTACAATGACCATTAATAAGGAGTAATGAATAAAGAATCGAGCATGGGAGTTATAGTATTGGTTCAGGGTCAGAGTGCTGGGCTTGGATCCTGCCTGGATTGTTTTTGGAACTCTGTTATGTGGATAATTATTTAGCCTCAGTTTTTATTACATGTAAAATAATCATGATATTATTATCTACCTGATAAGGTTTTATGAAAACTACATAAGATCCTCCTGTCATACACTTAGCATGATGCCTGGGTGAGAGGAAGAACTCTGCTGAGGCTTTACTGTATAACACAGGTTGGCAACTACAGTAGAATGCCAGTAATAAAGCCCCTGCATTTGTGGAATGGATCTGAACTATACAGAGAGCTCTTCCTAGGTAAAATGTGCCTATATCCCATGTTTCCAGACCAAGCTACCATTGAGTTCTCTCTTTTTATGTCTAACCCTTGTGATTGAAAGGTTTGAGGAGAGGATGCAGAAAAGCATTGTTAGCCACTCAGAGGGTGAACGTCTAACAGTCTGTCCATGATTGTTTAGATCACGTATGAGACCCACAGGTTGTGTCACCTTACATTCTCAGGGTCATTGGTATATATTCCATAGAATACCTAAATGGCTAAAGTTCTTACGAATGACCACTGCCTACTGAGAGAAACTTTCAAGTCCCACCTAAATTCCTAGTAGAGGGAATTTTTAAGTTAATGACCTCAATTATTGCTGTTCAGGTGGCTTTACACAATTAAAACTCAGTCAGTCCTTCCAAGTCTGAAGTCCCAGGAGTGAGGATAAGGAAGAGGGGAGAGAACAGACAGCACTTGGAGTGTCTCCCACATGAAGCTATTTCAGGATCTGGGTTGCTAGGTGTCCACATAAAATGTCTTCACCAGGAGAGGAAGTTGAACACGTTTTGTTCAAGACTTTTTTCAGCTGCTTGTCAAAGATAGTGCCTTATAGAAAGAAAACAGAGGCTAAGATAGCCCTTTTGGTATTTTACATCCAGAAGGCCCTTCCCTCAAAAAAAAAAAAAATATTTGGGTGACTATGGACTATAGACATGTTCTTACTGAGTCATGAGCTTACTCATCATAGAAGTTCCCTTAGGCAATTCAGATGTCTAAATTGTTCTTTTTACAAACACTGAGGAGGACTTTTCTGCATGAGACAGGTCACTGAACAACCCAAAAGCTCTGTCTCTCACTCTCACTCTCTGCATGAGCCATTTGCTCCCCGACCTATTCACTCTGTATCAAATATAATGTGGTTGAAGACGCTAGATGCTGGAGTCGAGGTTGCATGACATTTCCTGGCTACCCTAGTAGTTCCAGCTTGTTCTGCAGTTAGATGTGGTCAATTTACTCCAATAGGGTGGAAGTGATATTGATCTACAAAACCTCCCAAAAGAACAGAATATCTCCATCCTTTTTACCCTTTAGAACTGTGATTCCAGTCCCAGAATGACCTGGCAGCTAAACACCGACATAGTAGAGCCTTTGTTGGTTTCTATCCCTGAACTTTCCATTGCTAACCTGCAACCTCTGGCTTTGACTCCTAAGAACAGGAAATGGGTGCTCCTTGGGTCTAGGACATTACTTTTAGAGTCCATTACACTAGCACACACCACCAAAATTAAGAAAATAACAGAAAGTAATATACAATTTTATCTTCCTTAGGAAAGTCATTCACAGTAGATGCCAACATTGATTCACCTGTCCCAAGATGCCATCAGGGACCAGGCTGTCAGCTTCCACTCCACCATTCTAGTGTCTTGACCCTGCTTTCCAACCCTTGTCTCAGTCAGAAGTCGGCTACTTCAGGAACGATTCTGGATGTGGGACTTACGTTCACCTTCCAAGAAGGAATAAGGGAAAGCAAGCAAAAGCCCATCTCCCAACGTGGCTTGTCTCTTTATCCCCAAGGGAAGCTCCTCATTGTGTTTCATTACCCATAACAGTGAAGGTGCTAAGAGGTAAGAGGAATGGGGTCAACACTGCTTGTTTAGATTGCTCGCAGTTCATCCATGGAAGTCACATCTTCCTCATAGCAGAGGATCTCTGCCCATAGCGAAATAGAATGGGCTCCGATGGAAGAAGCAAAGCACGGGGGCCGGGGGGGGGGTAGCTGCTGTCTCTAACAAAATCTACAAGCTTATAAATTTATTTCGCACCATTCTGGAGACTGAGAACACTAAGATAAAAGTGTGTACACTTTTGGTATCTGGTTCTCTGTAGGTGGACATCTCACCATCCTCACACAATAGGCAGGACTAGCTAGCTCTCTGGTATCTCTTCTACAAAGAAATTAATCCCATTAGTGAAAGTTTTGCCCTCTTGACCTAATCACTTTCCAAGAGCCATACCATCAGCCTGGAGGCTAGGACCTTAATGCATCAAGTTTGGGTACATGCATACACTCAGACCATAATAGTCAGTTTATAAGCAAAAATTCAATATCTGCCACATTCATATACCCAGCTGCTTGCCTCTTCTTGCTACACTAGAAATCAGCCTGCATGCTTTTCTATAGCCACACCAAAAATCACCAAAGCATATTGGTGTTAACTCTTTTTCTTTAGACAAGATCTCCTTATAGCCCCCAGCTGGCCCAGAACTTGCTATGTAGACCAGGCTGGCCTTGAACTCATAGCGATCTGCCTGCCCTCTGCCTTCTGAATGCTGGAATTAAAGGTGTGTGCCAATGTGCCCAGCAGTTTTAAACTTTTTAGAAAAATGATTTGGGTTTTTAGAACTATTTTGAATTTTGGGGATTTCAGATAATATATTTGGCCATTTTCCTCACTCTCATTTCTACACTCTCTGTCATAATTGTATCCAGCCTGACTCTCACAGTCTCTGGAGGAATCCTGCAGAAGCTCAAACTAGACAGGCTCTCCATTGCTTCAACTCACTGGTGCCCATTCACTGGGTACGAAATAAACTCCTTTGTGGGAAATCTAATCTTCATAATGTCGCTAGGCTTTTCTTCCACTAATTAGCAAAACCAAATTATTAGGGCATGCATACACACACACACACACACACACACACACACACACACACTTTATTCCTTCTGCCCAAACTCAACTGTCCTTCCTTTTGATGTTTTCCAATCTCGAAACTTCATTCAGCCTTCAGTCCCTCTTCTCATGCGTCCTCCCCAGAGCTGGCTTGGGACACTTCCTCACTGCTGTTTCTGTGCCTGCCTGCAGCTTTGCCCAGCTTCCACTAATGTAGCTGCTCAGTGCCACTCTAGTTCCCTGTCTTAGTCTCAATATCCCCCAACTCCCTTGGATCCTGACTGGAGATAAGGACCATGCCACCTTTGCAAGCTCTACTGGAGTCTCAATTGGCAACTTGCCTGGGCTGAGAGATGGCCAAGACTGGTGGAATTGGTCTGCAAGGGTGTTTCCAGAAAGGACTGGGGTATAGGACAGTAATTCAAGGGAAAAGAACGACTGCAAATCTGGGCCGCACCATCCACTAGGCTAGAGTCCCAAAAGGAATAGAGGGGGAAGGAGGAAGCCAGCTGGGCCGGCAAGCTGTGCTCTTCCTGAGTGAATGCATCCACTGCTGCTGTAATCAGCCATGGGCATCAGACTCCAGCCTCTTCGGATTCCAACACAGACTCAGACCACCAGCCACTCTCCAGAGAGCTTCTGGGCCTTTGACTTCACATCAGGGCTCTGTCAGTGGCTCTGCTCTTCTGAGGCTTCAGCTTCTTGGACTAAGCAGCCTGATTTCTCTGCCTCTCCAGTGTGCTAACAGCCATTGCTGAACTACCTGGCCTCCAATCATGCAACCACCCCTTTATAATCATCTATGTCTGTGTATACACTTTCCATTGTTTCTGTTCCTCTAAAGAACCCTGACTAATACACAGGCCTAGTGCCTCACCCAGTGACAGGAACAAAGGAATGAGTTTTTTGTAAACCTTTACTCTTGAGTACTGCCATATGATTTCATTGGTGCATTTCATCCAGTTAGCCAATAAATGTCTCTTTTAATTGTGTACATTGTTAGAGGATTGATTTATTGTTAAGCCGGGTTTCCAGATTCTCAATGGTGAGTCACCAACGTGTTGAGGTGCTCCTGGGTGAGAGTGTGCATGACAGCGAGAACCGCAGCCGATGTGGCACAGTCACATCGCAGAAGCACTTAGTGCATCGCTCTCTTTTGATCTTCACTAAAGCCCTGTGAAGTAAATAATTTCACTGGCCTCGTTCTACAGCTGAGAACACTGGGGCCAGAAAAATGCAAGATTTTCCTGCATTCGTAGAGTGATAAATAAATGACACCAAACCGAAGCCCAGTTTTTCTATTTCTCAAATAGACAGGTTTAGTTATCCCTCGCTCTCCATGGAAGACTGGTCCTACGACCTCCCCTAGATACCCAAACTCAAGGATTCTCAAGTACTTTACATAGAATGACACAGTATTTACATCTAACCTGTGGTTCCTCTTGATACAATGTAATACTAGTAATACTATTTAAATAGCTGTTATTCTATATTCTTTAAGGAATGACAAGAGAAATTATACATGCTTAGTACAGGTACAGTTCTTTTAGTTGTCCTTTAAAAAGTGATTTGTCCACAGGACTTAGAGCAATGGAGCTGGAACAGACCTGGAAGCCTCTTCCCTGAAGGCTAGTTCTCATAGTTCTAGAGGACACTATGTCAGCTGTTAAGGGAGAAAATCAATCAATGAGTCTGTGAAGAACAATAACCACAATGACTGGCACAGTAAACCATCTCTATTGGTGAGGTAGTGACACTTTTCTACAGAGAGTAATCAACAGCTACCTAATTGAACTGAAAGCCCTGTCAATGGGAAAGAATTCATGATATCACTGTAAACATGGCTGAAGAGGTCATAGATCTTGGAGAAAACCCTATCTGTCATATCTCCAGACAAATAAAATTTCTTACTGTATACTAAATATAGATCCTTGTATTTATAGACAAGTATGCCTGTCACTATGCATCAAAGAGCTTCTTTTTGCAACAGATGGAGACTATTACGGAGTTCCACAACTGTTCACACATAGAGAATACGTGTCTGAGAGATCCCTAGCCCCAAGTGACACATCTCGAGTGGAATCTCTACACCGAAGCTCATGGAACACAGTGGAACAGGAGATAAAGAGGATACTAATGCATCCCTCCACTCTGCCCGGTGAAGCTTCCTCATACAACAGTGTGACACACACAGAAGGCCACAACCAGCCAAGTTTAAGAGAATAAGAGACTGCGGAGTGTGTGACCCTGAGTAGAACTCATGTATTGAATCTCGCCCATTGTGGAAGAGGGGTGGAAAGATTGTAAGAGTCAGGGCTGGTGTGTGAGCATAAGGAAATGGGCTTTCAGGCCTCTGGGGACTTTCTCATATGAACTTGCAACAACGGTGACAGCATGCACAAGACCCATGCTGACTCAATTATACAAAAACACAGCGTAGAACTGGGAAAATAGGCAGCAGGCCCCAACCTTAGCTGAGGAACTTTTGGTAACTGATTACTGCAGGTGATGGAGACTAGATCTTCTTTAGGGGAGTGACTCTAGACAAGTTGAGTAGACTGCAGTGGATGAGCTTACGCAGAGGGACATCAGGGTACAAACGCTTGACTGGGTAGGACTTACCATATATGACGAAATGCATGAAATCCTGTGGGGGTCAGGAGGTAGATGGGAGTGGGGTTCTAAATTTGTTTAAGATCCATTGTAAGAAATGCACCAAAATGCAATAAAATACACATTAAAAAAGAAAAGGCCAGCAAATTTGACCTGTCATCAGCCTTTCATGTGCCCTTTTCACTTTATGGTACTTTCATGACCCAGGAAGTGTCTTCTGAAGTAGCAAAGGGGGTGTTCTGTGGGCGCGTATACTGGCTCCACCTCTGACTTGCTTTGGGCCTCAAAACAGGGAGCACCCACGAAGTGAGACTGAGCCAGTGCCCTTCTGGCCCTCTGTGTCCACTCAGCATGTCCATCTCAGGACCAGAGGCCTGCAGGTTGGGAGTGTTGGCATCTAGCTGAGGAACCTGTTTCCCAGGCACACCAGTCCTCCAAAGGACCAGAGGAAACGCCGTGTCCCTGGATACTTGATGACTGGCGCTGCTTCTGCCCGAGCAGAGGCTCTTCCTGCCGGCTTCCTGCTGTATCCTCTCCTCCCACACACTATTTTTTCCTTGTCAAAAAAAAGTTTCTATTTTTTTCTTCCTTGAGATCTTTATTCTGGTCTGACTGTTTTGTGGTTTGTTTTTCTTACTTTCCAGATATCTTTTCTCCAATGAGGGCAAAGTCTGAGCCATCTGGCCACAGGTGACCTGTTGTAGTTTTGGGCTAAATTTGAAGACATGGAATTCAATATTCAGAAGTCACTGAACTTTCAAGAACACAAATGCTGGATGAATTTCAGCAGAGGAATGTCGAAGGAAAAGGCCTCTCTCTTGTGAGTGTGTACTAACTAGTCTGGGATGCCAGTTGCTTTTCCAAGCCCTGCTTTACTAGCTCCCAGAGCGTCTCTGAAGGGCAAGCAGGTCATAGCCCAGTCTTCCGTTTCATAGATGTAAACAAGGCTGTAAGAGACCAAAATAGTGCCCTGTGTTCACAAAATTGATAAAGGGGAAGTCAGAATTCAAACCCAGGTATTTGTAAAAACAGGCACCTGGCTTCTATTCTCTGTAGCTTCCACAGTAGGCTCGACCCAATCCTTCTGCATGCTGACACTTTTTAACTGGGATGCTTCAAATTTCTCTTTTTTAACAAGAAGGAAATGGAGGCATGAAGAGACCTGGGGACGCCCCATGCTGTGTACCAACTAGTGGCATCCTTTCTTTCAATGTTTAATAAACCTATACCTGTCATTTATTTCATTAATGCATTCCCATGGAGGCTCTCAATCTAATGATTATGCTAACATCACACATTTTATCCGTAAAATATTGACAACAATAGTATCTATTTTCTAAGAGTAGGCTGAGAAATATCTAACACAATATATGT
The DNA here is from genome assembly GCA_009823505.1 of Rhizomys pruinosus. Taxonomy (NCBI): domain Eukaryota; kingdom Metazoa; phylum Chordata; class Mammalia; order Rodentia; family Spalacidae; genus Rhizomys; species Rhizomys pruinosus. Next base: position 146,346 of record VZQC01005422.1, on the reverse strand, counting down.
TTCATGACGAACACTAGCCAGGGGCATCGCAGTGGCTGCTGCAGCATTGCTGTGATAATTGGCACTCATGACAAAATTAAGTATGAGTGTGCTTCAACTCACTCATATAACAAAGATTTAACAACTGCCCGGGTCTGAGCCAGGCATCAAAAATCCAAACGTGAGCAAGATGAAGTCCTGCATGCAGCAGGGTTTATAGCCTAGTCAGAGAACTGTGAATAAATAGGGCGACTTTGGGCTGTGAAAGGCACTCTAAAAGAACTGAAAGGAGAAATAGAACAGAGTGCCTGGGACAGGAAGAGTGAGACTAAAAACTTGAGTGGTGAGAAAGAACCCAGCAAGCAGCACCCAGGAAAAGCGTGGAAAGGAGAATGCACAGAGAATGTGGACTACGACTCCCTGACTGCAGAAGCTCTTACATAGAGAAGGAGGAAGTAGTATTGGATGGAGCTTGCAAGTACAGACAGACTCTGGAGACAACACTTTCCTTGGGAAAGTTACCCAACCTTTCTAAGCTCCAAATCTGCAAAGCCAGGAAGACAATAGTGAATATGAAATGAAGCAGACTAATTAGGTGGACTAACAGCCTGGAAGCACCATCGCTGGCACACAGATGCAGGGGAGTGATAGCTGTTGATATTATGGGTGTTTAATGAGAATATATAAAGCACTTGAACAGTTCCTGAAAATAATAAGTATTAGTTGTTGGAGTGCCTGGCCTCTTGTGGGTTTTCAATAACATGTCCTCATTTCAACTGTAGAAGGACTCAGCTTAGCATTTTACCATATAATATGAAAATGCATCAATATCATTTGTGTGGTTAGGATGACTTTCCTTATCAAGTCTGCTTTGCCAAATGGAAATGATTCTGTGCAGAAGAAGAGGAAGAGGAAGAAGAGGAAGAAGAAGAAGAAGAAGAAGAAGAAGAAGAAGAAGAAGAGGAGGCAGAGGAGGAGGAGGAGGAGGAGGAGGAGGAGGAGGAAGAGGAGGAGGAGGAAAGAAAAACCAGAGTTACAAAATTTAGGGCATTCTTTCTGAAGTCAATCACATTTTGCCAAATGATTTAAATATCATTTCCCCAGCACTGACTTGCAAAGGGTGGGACATCATTTCTCTATTTCTTTCATCATTTCCTGAAGACACTTATTCCCTTCGGGAAGTAGGGCCTTAGGGTTAAAGGGTCAGTTCGAATCCTGTCATCATAGAGTCTGGGCTGGTCTCAAGCATTTCCCATCAATGTTTTTCTGTAAGTGATTACCTATGGGCCACTGGCCCTGGGAAATACCAGGGCTCATGAATGACATGGCTTTATTCCTGTACCAGGCAGATTTTCCCACATAACCATGAAGGACTGGATTCTATAAGTCTGCTCCGCCTAGTGTGGACCTGTTTTACTGGGAGATCTGATAGTTTTCCTAAACTTGGAGAAGCTTCTCCAGCAGGGACCACCAGACTGGAGTACCAGTGCTCACTGGGCAGCCTGCTATTCCAACTGCTTGGCCCTTCATAGAGAAACTGATTTTACAGTTTCTGTATTTAGGACATCAAGATAGGTTGCCATGGAAAAATGACATCTTCTAATTAAAAACACAGAGAGGTCACAAGTTTCCCAGAACAAGTAGGGCACAGATCCTAAAAGGAAAGAAATAAAACATTTGAAAAAAAAAGTCAAGCAAACCTCCAGAGCAGCGTCAGCTTGTAACTTTCCAAACCTGAATGAGATGCCTTGGGTGGATGAGGGATGCTGAATGGACAGTGGACTCCACCAGCACTGAATGCTCTGTTGATTGACAAAGGCTCAGCTGGGCAACAGATTGGGATGCTTAGGGAATGTTGAGCTATGCTGTGGAATTCTGGATTTTTCTCAAGGTCCACAGAAGGACAGGAAGGAGGAATCAGGAGACTTCAAGGATACACAGTCTTAGCACTCTGCCTTTTACACCATTGCTTGTGCATGCACTGAAAGTGGCACCTAGAGCCTGTGTTGCACTTGATTACTGTTCCCTACACTGGATTGTAGCCTTCTCTAAGGTGGGCTCCACATTTTACTTACCTTTGCATGTTTGGTGCCCAATGTAGTATTTGATGCATATCACATGTACAGTAAATCCTCACGGAATTAATAGTAACATAAGAAGAGCTCCTAGTTATTAAATGTGCTGGGCACTGAGATACTATTATTTGTGTGTGCATGTGCATGTTGTATGGATGTGTATGTTCTTGTAGGCATGTACATAGGTATCCAGGTACATGTAGTGTGTATGTGTACTGGCAGGTAGAGACTGGAAGTTGGTATTGGGTATCTTCCTCAATCACTCTACACCTTATTTTTTGAAGCAGTCTCTCACTGAGCTTGGGGCTCATTGATCTGGCTAGGCTGGCTAGCCAGTGGGCTCCAGGGATCTGCCACCATCTGCCTCCTCAGCACTGAACTTATAGGTGGGCATGTTTTTTGCTTGTTTGTTTGTTTGTTTGTTTTGTCTTTTTATGTGGATGTGATTGGTCTAAATTCAGATCCTTCTCCCTTACTGACTGACTCATCTCCCCAACCCCCAGCACTGGGATATTGCTAATTTTCTTTTAAAATAAAGAAACTGTGGTTTAGGGGGCAAAGTTTCATGGTCCACATGACTACTGGGATGCTGCTTGCTTGGAGTTCAATCCAACACTGTCTGGCCTAGAGCTCAGGAATAAATGAATCCCTGAGGGGCCCATATTCTCTCATTCAGAAGCCAGCTAGCAAGTATGTGGTTACAGGGCCATCTGCTCTGACTCTCCCCCCTCCACTGGCCACTTATTGGCCCTGTCAAGTTGGCCATTGAGCTCTGGACTAGAGTAAACCAGAGGAGGACCATGTACACTTCAGCTGCTTGGCTGAGGCCCACATGAACAGGCAAGCCCAAGATGGCACTGAATGAGTGTAGGGGCATGAGGTGCTTTTCTTCCCACTCTGCCCACCCTTTGGTAACACACCCTGTATGGGGAGGAGCAATCACCCTCCTGGGTGGGTGAAGCTTCCACAGGAGGGGAGCCCATCATGTGCATGCACTCTTCCTCATTGCAGAGGTGAGGAACACTCAACACTTCGCTGAGTGGAACCCATTTGGGAAACTTGTAACAGGTAGTGCAGCAGAGTGTGTTCCCATTTAACCAGTTCTGCTGTGTGGTACAAACCCATGGGAAGCAAGGACTATCAAGTGAGTAGCCACACCTGAGGGCCAAGCAAGAAAGGAACTCATCTTACAAGTAGATTTTGTATTCTATATTATCAGCAGTAGATAATAACATTGGTGGCCTGTGGTGGCTTTTTAAAGTCTTTTTGCACATTGTTTCTCTGTTAACCTGTGAGGCAGGTAACTCTACTAATCCCTTCAAAGACGACAAAACAAGAGCTTTTCAACACGTGCCACTCTATTGATGCTGATCAAAGATCCAGCACCCATGAACTGAGGCCTTATCAGAACTGTAAATGTCTTGGGCTCAATCACTTAGCTATTCAGTGGATCTAGTGTTCGTGCCTAGCCGTCCCGGCTCCCACCCGGGAAATGTACAGAAAAAGATTGAAACCTTGAGTATGAATGAATCACAATGCAGCTTTCATTCTTTGAAGGTTGGGACTAGACACTGAGCTTATCTGAACCTCAGTTATATATTCCATGAAATAAGAAGACTATCTGCTCCATTTTATTGGGCAATTGTGAGAATCAAATTATCTAGCTTGTATTAAAGTATCTATTGAACCATTAAATACCAAGCACAATAAACTTCTATTATTTACTATCTGCAAGTATTATCATTATGGTAGTTACATTATCATATTTCAAACACAGGACCAAGAACTAATGGGTACACTGAGGCTTAAAATAATATAATTATTCTCAGTAGGTTCCCATTATGCAATCCTATTCTGTGAATACAAAATTATTTTCAGGGAAAAGAAAATGAAGGCACATTGAGTGAACCCACGATGGTGAACAATGACAGCAATCATTGCGATAATTACTTGTACTTGAAGAAGAGGTGCCACTCTGTCTACCCACAGGGACAGGGCCTGATGGAATGGGAAAAGAATGGGAATCTGCAGTACCTCTGTGTGTACCGGGACTCTTCTCCTTAGAGTTCCTTTGATCACAGACAAGTGACTTCACCCTAAGAGCCTGGCTCCTCTTATGTAAATTTGAAATCATAATAATAATGCTATCAGAATAATACTAATTCTGTGTTTCACATGAAACTCAGATAAGAGAATGCCTGTGAAAGCGTTCTGCAAACTGCAATTTACTGTACTAATGTTGATTGTTCTGGATGCTGTTGCTGTTTACAATAGGAGAGACCAAAAGGCGCTGATCAGAGTAAACAATGGCCCCTGGGGGAACCCTTGAGACCTAGGAGGAGGAGGGCTAGGAGAGACAAAGATCAGGGGAAGTTTTGTAACTCCACAGACACTGGACAGCACCGCAGGACCAACCTCTTGGTAGTGGGAAGCGGGGAAGCCAGCCCAGAACCCAAAAGGCAGGTGCTGTCCCCAAAGCAGCTGGCTTCTAAGGCCAGTCTGCCCCACAGGCTCAGACATTAGAACGAGGCCGCTAGGGCAGGGGGCCGCGGCTGCCACAGGACGAGACCACTGGCCAGAGCTCACAGAGCGTGAGCTCAGCAACCTCAGCTCTGGACTTTGATGTCATTTCAGGATGAGTGTAGACAGTCAGAGAGAGACTGATGGAAGGAGAAATTACTCATTTCCTTAAATGTGCAGCTCATTATTGGGTTGTGTCATCTAGGCATCTCCAGGGACCCAGTTCCTATAAATCCTTGTATTATATGTGAATTGCCTAATTTAAAAACAAATGTAAATTTCAAAATGTTAAAGTATACCATAGTTTTTATGAAGCTGATATGGCCTCTCTTCATCTTTTAAATTGTATCAGGACCAGTCAAGATCAGAAGATGTGGTAGTCAGAGACCTATGTGGTATAAAGCTGGGAATGCAGTGAAATGTCAGGACTGTGGCAAATCTGAGTTCTCCATAACAGTTGATATCTATATAAAACTACGATTTGCATCTTCAAGTATTCTGTGTATATTGTCTCACTGTTTCAACCCTAATACAAAGAGCAGATTTTTTGTAATACTTTTATTGATCTTTTGTGTATTTCAGACATCATTTTTCAGTTCAATTTAGACATATTCCCCTTTCCCTTCTTCCCACCCCACCCCAGATCATGCCCTCTGCCATACATTTCCCACATCCTTCTCTCAGTCTCTCCAAGGTTTTTCTCTGCAAAGGTTTATTGTCCTAGGCAGAATTCAATCACAGCAGTCCATTCCTTGTCACAGTCCTCATGCTGCTGTGGTTCCCTCCCAACTGTACCACTCTCAAGTATGGCCATGTACACGTCATATATGTACCAGAATTATGTCCTCCAGGAATAAACTGTATGTTAATTCTGATATATGTCCAGGACTTCACTTTTTTCCTTTTAACTTTATATTACTCTAAAACATGTATGTATACCTTCCACCCATATACATTAATTACCATGTCTGAAAGTAAGTGGTAAGTTAATTCTGGAGCTCATTGCAAGATTCACATTATAACATGACAGTTAGGAAAGAAATATAACAATAACATTTCTCAGCTTCCCTTTCAATTGGGGGATTTGTTACTAGCATCTACAAATGAGGGAAACCATTCCCCATTTGATTTTTAGGGACTGTGTTATTTCACTTAGCATAGTGGATTCAAGTTCCATCCATTTGCCTGCAAAGTTCATGATGTCATCTTTCTTTACCTCTGCCTAGAACTTCATTGTGTAGATGTGCCACATTTTTGTTATCTACTCGTCAGTCAAGGGGCATATGGGTTGGCTCCAACTCTTCGCTATTGTGAAGAAAACTGCAATAAACATAGATGTGCATGTATCTTTGCAGTAGGATGAGTCTTGTGGGTATAGACCCAGGAGTGGTATGGCTGGGTCTGGTGGGAGGTTCATTTTGAGTCTTTTAAGGGTTCTCCACACTGCTTTCCACAGTGGTTGTACTACTTTATATTCCCACCAGCAGTGGATGAGTGTTCCCCTCTCCGATCTTAGCCAGAAAAAGCAGATTTTTTATAATAAAATATTCTTTGTTTTTTGTACACACATATATAATATATATTTTAGATTACAGATAAAGCTATTACAATGAAATAATCAATATAGTAAAATAGTAATTTGTAATGCCACTTGCACATGTACATATATTAATATAATTTGAAGTTAAAACAGTGGCTCTATTATGCTGTAATTTTTTAAATTTTATTTATTTTTGTATGTGTATGAATGTACTGTCTGCATGTAGGTTTGTGCACCCATGTCATGCAATGCCACAGAGGTTAGAAGAGGGTTGTGTCGGATTCCCCTGGAACTGGAGTTAAAGACGGTTCTCAGCCTCCATGTGGATGCTGGGGATCAAACCTGGGTCCTCTGCAAGAGCAGTCAGTGCTCTTAGCCACTAGGCCATCTCTCCAGGCCCTATGCTATAATTTTAAACTAAAGAAAATCATGGAAGTTATTTCAAGTTATCAATGGCAGCACATGTGACATCAAATTTTTGTAATTATTTAATTTTTTATTTTTATAAAAAAATTTTGTCTAGAGATATGACGGAGATAGGGTTTTCTCTAGGATCTATGTCTTCTCCAGCCATGTGTTTGGCTGGGTTTACAGTGCCATCTTTGAGTTCCCACCTATTGAGAGGGCTTTAAGTCCAATTAGATAGCTGTTGATTACCCCCCAGATAACAGCGCCACCACTGTACCAATAGAGGTAGTTTGCTGAGTGGGTCATTATGGTTATTGAGCTTTAGGGCTGGGTTGGACCATCCATCCATTGATTTTCTGTCTTAATAGTATGCAGATTATCATCTAGCACTATTAGAGCTGAACGTCAGGGAGAAGGCTTCCAGGGCACTTCCTGTTCCGTTACTTGAAGTCCTGTTTCTGAAGTGTGTTCTGCCATACACAGAAGGATCTTATTTTCTAGGTTGGGGGGATAATTGAGAACTTTGGCAATATCCTGTGTTATTTGGGGAGTCTCTAGGATCACTCTCACCAGTCACTCAAAGGGAGTCTCTTCTGTCTGGCACTATGTTCCTTCCATACAGCCCCCAGGTATACATGTGCACTAATGTTCAGACAGGGTATGTGCATTTCTCATGGGATCTCAAGGGCATCACGTTACCCACCACATTAGCCACCCAAGATCCATTCATCTCTACCCTTTCTTCCACATGGAGTCTTTTTTTTTAATTAAATTTTATTTATTTCTGTATGTGTATGAATGTACTGTCTGCATGCAGGTCTGTGCACCCGTGTTGTGCAATGCCGCGGAGGTCAGAAGAGGGTCTCGGATTCCCCTGGAACTGGAGTTCTCCTGGAATTGGAGTTTCAGACGGTTTTCGGCCGCCATGTGGGTGCTGGGGATTGAACCCGGGTCCTCTGTAAGAGCGGTTGGCGCTCTTAACTGCTAGGCCATCTCTCCAGCCCCACATGGAGTCTTATATTTATAGACAAGCATACTGTACACCACTCATCAAAGAAGCTTCTCTTTGCAACAGATGGAGGCTACTGCAGAATCCCACAGCTAGTCAGACACTGAGAATACACATCTTAAAGATGCCCAATTCTAGGTGACCCATCTACAGTTGAACCTCCACACCTAAGTCTTATGGAACATAGTGGAATTAGGGGCAGAGAGAAATGAGTGCATCCCTGAACTCTCACCAGTGAAGCTTTCTTGTGCACACAGAAAACTGGCCAACTTTCGAAGAATGGAAGCTTCCAGAGTATGTGTCCCTGGATTGTACTCCTATATTAAGCCTCACCCACCCATGGATTAGGGGATTGTTGTAGAAGAAGGGGCAGAAAGATTGTAAGACCCAGGGCTGTTTCATGAATGTGGGGAAGCAGAGGCTTTTGGGAACTAGAGGTGTACTCGTGTGAAGTTGTCTCAAGATTTTCATTGGGCATGAGACCCAAGCCAGTTCAATCAGACAAGGTCCCAGAGTGGAGCGAGAGAAACTGGTTGTGGACCAGCACTAGACTGAGAACTATTGGAGAATGATTACTACTGGGTGAGGGAGAATTTGCTTTTCTTAATAACTCTAGGTGAGCTGACTAGACTTCAGTGGATGAATTTGCACAGCAGGACATCTGGGTTCAAAAGCTTGACTGGATAGGACTTAACATGGATGGTGCTGGTGCGATGCATGAGTTCTGATGGGGGGTTGATGGCATGAGGGGGTCAAAATTCGATGAGGAACCAATATATTAAGTGTACAAATGCTCAATAAAAAACATTAATTTTTTATTTTCGTAAGTTTTTAATTGAACTTTTGTGGATTTTGAACAGAACATCTCAGTCAATCTTAATCATCATCATTATACCCCCTTTGCCACTGGCCACCGCCTATAACGCCCCCTGGAACTGATACATTTTGTCACCTTGTTAAGGCCGATCTTGTCAAGTTGGTGTCCCCACATGTTCTTCAGTGCAATTTCATTCCCTGGGATCTAGTCAACCTACATAGAGTCCTTCCCACTAAGATCAGCTCTTCCTCACCCGGAAGTAATCTCCTACCAATCATTCTTCAACTAAGATTGGGGCCTGCCACCCATTTCCTCAGCTCTGTGCAGGGGTTTTGTCTGCCTGAGTTTGCACAGGTCTTGTGTATACTGTAGGTTCATGTGAGCAGGGTCCCAGGAGTTTGTAGGACTCTATTTCCATATGGTCATGCACCTCCTTGGCTCTTACAATCTTTCTGCCTGCTTTTCCTCAATGGTCCCTGAGGGTTTTTTTTTTTTCAGTCATATTATTTATTTATTTATTTATTTATTTATTTATTTGCACAGTTGCTCAAATACACACTGGCTCTTCTTTTTATTACAACTCAAGATTTCATCTCTGGAAGAACTAATTTCTCAGATTTCATTTAAGCAAGATTTTGTATCCTTTTATCACATCCATCATGTCTTCATTAACAGGTATACAATCATAGTTTGAATGCTATGCCCCCACCAAATTTCTTGATTATGAAAGTACCTTGCCCTATCATTCCTTAAATGATTTGTACTTGATGAATTTCAAATTTAAAAATATGGTAATTACTTGCATCTTGAAATATGTCTTTCTCACACATGAAATTGTGGCAAGTTCTTAGTGGGTGAAGTTTAATATAGTAGTCCTGTCCAAGGACCCATACTCTGTAGACTCTGAGACTCTATGCTTCAGCCATTTGTGACTTTTTGTGTTCCAGACTCTCTATTACATGAGGGAACTTCATTAATGAGAATTGCAAGATACATTAGTGTCCTCTTTACCCCTTGTTCTATGTTCTGTGAGCCTTAGTTGTAGAGGTTTCATTGTAAATGTGGCACTTAGGCTTGGGCAGTTCACAGACAATGTTTGTGAGTGACCAGTTGTGATACTCTGTAACAGTTTCTGTCTGGTGCAAAAGAAGCTTCTTTGAAGAGTGGTGACTGGGACACTTGTCTGTAAATATAAGAAAGAATACATACTTTGCACATAGTAAGAAATTACATTTGTCTAGGGATGTAGCAGCCCCTGGATTTTCTCTAAGATTTATGACCTCCCCAGCCATGCTTATTTGGCAATGTTTACAGTACCACACAAGACTTTCATCCCATTGAGTGGGCTTTAAGTCCAATTAGGTAGCCAATGATTACCCACAAGATAAAAGTATCATCTCACTCTGATAAGACTCCCTAAGATCAAGAAAACAAAAGACACCAAAATGCTGGAGAGGTTGTGGGGGGAAATGGGACACACACACATCCACTCATCCACTGCTGGTGGGAATGTAAACTCATACAACCACTGTGGAAAGCAGTGTAGAGAACCCTTAAAAGACTCAAAATTGGGGCTGAAGAGATGGCCTAGAGGTTGAGAGTGCTGACTGCTCTTGCAGAGATCCCTAGCACCCACATGGAGGCTGAGAACCATCTTTAACTCCAGTTCCAGGTGAATCCTGGACATTCATACACATAAAAAAATAAAAAATAAAATAAAATAAAGACTCAAAATGAGCCTACCACCTGACCAAGCCACTCCTGGGTATATACCCACAAGACTCATCCTACCATAGAGATTCATGCACATCTATGTTTATTGCAGCTCTCTTCACAATATCGAAGAGCTGGTACCAACCTAAGTGCCCCTCAACTGACAAGTGGATAACAAAAATGTGGGACATCTACACAATGGAGTTCTATGCAGCGGTAAAAAAAAAAAAAAAAAAAAAAAGATGACATCGTGAATTTTGCAGGTAAATGGATGGAACTCGAAGCCATTATGCTAAGTGAAGTAACACAAGCTTCTCCTGTCAGGCAATTTCTTGTTATATAGCCTTCAGCTGTACACATGGACTCATCATGTAGAGACATTGAATGTGTAACTTTTCATTAGGTTGTTGGACTAATATGATTCCCTCTAGGTTTTTTAACTAACTAGCTGGGCATTATTTATCTCTCCTATCTGTCTCCATGCCTAACCCTCCCTCCATGCTCTCCCCATTTAGTGTTCCCGTTTCCCCATTTCTGTCTTGATGATACCAGTCTCCTATGGTCCCAGCTCTCTTGAGCTCCTTCTTCCCCTTTATCTCCAGAGTTCCCTGTATAGCCCTTCCTCTTCCTCCCATTTAAATAACCCTATTTTATCAATTTCTCCCTTAATAACACCTCTATCCTACTGTTGTTCTCTCCCAGGTTTCTTCTTTCCCTTTACCTCCCTTCCTTTCCACTTACCTGGTTCCTGCAGCTACATCAGGATATATACTTACATATAAGGATTTGGTGCTAGGATCCACATAAGAGGGAGGTATTTATGTTTGTTTTACTGAGGTTGTGTTACTTTACTTAGTATAACAGTTTCTAGTTTCATCCATTTACCTGCAAAGTTCTGATTTCATCTTTCTTTACCAATGAGTAGAACTCCGTTGAACAAATGTACCACATTTTCATTATCAATTGTCAGCTAAAAAACACTTAGGGTTGCTTTCATCTCTTAGGTATTATGAAAAGAGCAGCAACAAACATGGACATTCAAGCATCTCTACAATAGGATGAGTCCTTTGGGTATATGCCAAAGAGTGGTATAACTGGGTCAAATGGTAGGTTCACGTTCAGTTTTTTTAAGATTTATCCACACTGCATGAATTTACAATCCCACCATCAATGAATAAGTATTCCCCTTTCCCCACATCCTCTCTATCATTTGGTATCATTTGTTCTCTTGATCTTAGCTAGTCTGACTGGGATAAGATGAAATCTTTAGGACTCCTAATTGATCAACATGCCTGTGCATACAAGCTTCTCCAACTGGACTATGGAAACCTTGGGTTGTTCAAAATTTGGACATTGATAATTGCAAAATGCACCAATTACCTAATTGTATGGCAAACTGAGTAACATCAATGTTATCTGCAAACAACTGTGTTATTATTTTTTTTTTGTCTTTTCGAGACAGGGTCTCCCTGTAGCCCCAGCTGTCCTGGAACTCACTGTGTAGACCAGGCTGGCCTTGAACTCACAAAGATCCACCTGCCTCTGCCTCCCAAGTGCTAGGATTAAAGGTGTGCCACCACACCAGGCTTGTTATTTCTTTTCATATGCAGGGTTTAGGTTTCATTTGTTGTTGCCTTTCCAGAGTCTTAAGTTGCAATGTTAAGTCATTAATTTGTGCTCTTTCTGATTTTTTAATGTAGCCACTTAGAGCTATAAACTTCTCTCTTAGAACTGCTTTTAAAGTGTCCCAGAGGTTTAAATGGTATTGTATTATTTTTCATTAATTACAGGAATTCTTTTATTTCTTTTTATTAAAGCCAATTTTTATTGAAGTTTTGTGCATTTCATACAAAATTTCAAATCAAATCTAGCCCCCTGCCCCCATCCCTCCAACCCCACCAGAGCTCACGTATTCTGCCAAATGTGTTTTTCAGCTTTCTCCCAGTCAGTTCTTTGACCCAGTCTTTTTGTTGTTGTTATTGTTGTTATTATTATTATTCCCTCCAATTTGCATCACTCCAAAATATGCACATATGCATGCCACATATATCATAGGTTTTAGCATCTTCAGCTTATGATTTTTTTTCTTTATTAGGCTGAAAGATGTCATGTTTGAAGGCTCCTCCTTGGCAAGCCCAAACCACCATCAGTTCTGCCCTTGTGCTCCACACTGGGGTTTTCCCTTCCCATAGTCACCAAATGAAGTCCAGTAAGCACCATGTCCTGTCTTGATCTTCCTGTATTGGTCTCCATGATATAGCCTGGGTAGTCCAACAATGGAAGTCTATACTCTGAAGAGTCTGAAACCCCAGTAAGTAGCTCAGTCCACATGCTGGATGTCTCAGCAGTCCCCATCTGGCACTGAAGGTTTGGAGGATTCTTGGAGAGACACGAGTCTTCAGTCCATATTGGAAGATTGAAAAGCTGTGTCTCATGTCTTTGAAGGATGACAAATCAGTGGCAGCCACACAGAGTAGCTGCCCTTGCCAGTAAGACAGGCAAAATTGTGTTTTTGTTGTTATTGTTTTGTTTTGTTTTGTTTTACTTTTTGTCTTTTTACGAAGATCTCACGTTTTATACCTGAAGTAAGGTTTCTCAGGCCTTACAATTTATTTATTTCTGGTTATACTTTCCTTTTGGATGTTTAAGGCCACACAGTTAGCCCAGATTAACCAAGGTTTTTGTTTTCTCAAGGTCAGTTGAGAATCTGGTCCTCAAGGGTTTTTTTTTTTTTGGGGGGGGGGGCCCTGGCTCCTTTGGGCTTTGCATTTACCAGTTCCATCCACTCGAGAACAAAGTCAGGTCTAACATGAGCAGACTTTCCTCTTTATAGACTGAAGTTCCATTAGTGGATCTCCAAGACCTCCCTGCACAGGAAGACTGGTGATTCACATTTGCAGGACATTTCAAGAGATGCCCCATGCATAGTCCCCTGGGACTTAGTTGACCTCTGTATTTCTTTCTTAATTTCTTCTTTGATCCATTCATTATTATTCAGGACTGTGTTGTTTAATCTCTGAGTTCCTGTACTTACTAGGGGTTCTTTGGGTGTTGAGTTTAAGCTTTATTGCATTGTGATCTGATAGAATGCATGGAATTATTTCAATTTTTTGTATTTGTTGAGGTTTATTTTGTGCTCCAGTATGTGTTCAATTTTGGAGAAAGTTTCATGGGGTGTTGAATAGAAAGTATATTCTTTGATGGTTGGGTGGAATATTCAAGTAGATGTCTGTTAGGTCCATTTGATATATGGTATTGCTTAATTGAGATGTCTCTCTATTTATTCTTTGTCTGGATATCTTGTCTAATGGAGACAGTGGGGTATTGAAGTCCCCTAATATTACTGCTTTGGGGTCAATCTGTGTATTAAATCCTATAGTACTGTTTGTATGAAGTTGGGTACACCGGAGCTTGTTCATGCTTCTAATATCTTTTGGGTCAGTTGTTCCTTTGATCAGAATCAACTGACCTTTTTCATTTCTTCTAATTGTTTTACTTTGAAGCCTATTTTGTCAGATATTAGAACTACAACTCTTGCTTGTCTCTAGTGCCATTTGCTTGGAATATTTACTTCTATCCTTTCACCTTAAGATAGTGCCTGTCCTTGAAAGTGAAATGTGTTTCTTGCAGACAACAAAAAGATAGATTTTGTTTCTTAATCAATTCCACTAGTCTATGTCTTTTGACTGGGGAGTTCAGCCCATTGATATTTAAAGTTCTTACTGAGAGACGTGTACTGGTTCCCATCATTTTAATTTCTGTTTGTGTTCTTGGTCTAATTTTGTGTTTCCACTGTTAGACCTTCATTTAGTTTCTGTCTGTTGCGCTTTGAGTATAGTCATTCCTTTCTTCAGCTCTTTGTATTGCTTAAAGTATTCTCTGATGGGCTGGTTTTCTGGACATGAATCCTTTCAGCCTACTCATTTCATGGAAAATTTTTCTTTCCCCTTCAACTATAATAAACATTTTTGCTGGGTAAAGTATCCTGGGTTGGCATCTATGGTCATTTAGAACTGGAGATACTTTGGTCCAGGCTTTTCTGGCTTTCACAGTTTGCAAGAATTCTGATGGGTTTTCCTTTATATATGACTTGCTGGTTTCTTTTGCAGCTTTCAGTATTCTCTCTTTGTTCAGTATATTTGGGAGTTTCTCTTCTGTTTCTATTTGGTGTTCTATGTGCTTCTTTTATTTGTGTATGGACATGTCTCTCCTTAATTTGGGGAAATTTTCTTCTACAATCCTGTAGAATATCTGGTCAATACCATTATCCTGAGATTCTTCTCCTTCCTCCATGCCTATAATGCATAAAGTTGGCCTTTTTCTGGTGTTCCACATTTCCTGCATATTCCATTCCTGTGGGTTTTTTTTTTCATAATCTTGGTTTGAGTGGTCTAATTCTTCAATTTTATCATCCAGTATTGATATTCTGTTTTCTATTTCATTCATTCTATGAGGCTTTCTCCTGTCATTTCCAATTGGCTTATTGAGTTTTTCATGTCCTTCTCCATTTTAGCATGAATTTCCTTCAATATTTATATCATTTTTGTGAATTCAGCCAGAAGTTTATCCCTATCTTCTTTTAGTTCTTTTTGAGACAGGGTCTTCCTGTAGCCCCAGCTGGCCTGGAACTCACTCTGTAGACCAGGCTGGCCTTGAACTCACAAAGATCCTCCTGCCTCTACCTCCCGAGTGCTAGGATTAAAGGCGTGCGCCACCACGCCCGGCTGCTTGTGTGTTCTTTAAATTCACTGAATTCTTTAATCATGTTTATGATTATTCTTTAAAATTCTATGTCCCAGGTTATCTTTAGGGGCTTCTCATTGTAGAATTCTTGTCTAGGACTGCTAGTGTTTAGTGGAGACATATTATTTGTGGTTTTCATTTTATTATTTTTTCATTGTGATTTTCCCATGTAGATTTCTTTTGTCGTTTGTGATTCTGGTATGAAACTTAAGCCCTCCTTGTTGAGTTGAAGTCTGATTTTGTTTGTATTCTTGATGGGCCTTGGGTGTTTTCTTATTGGGTATGAAAAGCTGATTGGTCTAGGCTTCAGGTTCTCTCTTTTGATTTTATATAGGAAGTACCAGATGGCTCTAGTCCAGCTACACTCATGAGTTCCCACAGAGACTCAAGTAGAGTACAAATCAGATACTCTCAAGCTTTCTTCTAAGGGGTGGGACCCTAGTAGCCAGCAGGCACAGCACAACCTAGGCAGAGGCTGGATTCAGGCACTCTCGGGCAGGCTGCAAAAGGAGAGCAGATATTTTCATCTTCTGCCTATATGACCTATTGTTGGGTAGTGGACCACCTCTGCAGCCAGAGGGGTAAAACAATGACAAAATTCATTCTGTTGATGAATATGACACCTGGCCTGGGAAGGGACAGCTCACCTCTGCACGACAGCTGTGGTGGATCACAGGACAGGGTTTAGAATTACCCAAGACCTGGCCACTCATATATCTGGTCTCCAAGCCAGGCCAGGAAGACCCAAACAGCCTAGGATTCAAGCAACCTAGGTTCCTCCATCTCTATCACTAGGGCTAGATAGTGATAAGAGGAATAGACACATATGTTCAGTTAGGGTTAGGATGCTGACATCACAGATTCCCAGGAGATGCCAAGTACTTTTCTTTTTATTTTTTTTTATTTTTAAAAAAAAATGTATTTATGCAACTGTAGAGATGGCTCCACTGTTAAGAGCACTGGGTGCTCTTGCAGAGGACCCAAGTTTGGTTCCCAGCACCCATACTATGGCTAACAATCATCTGGAACTCTGGTTCTAGGGGATCCAATGCCCTCTTCTGACCTCCGTGGGCACTGCACAACACAGGTGCACTTCCATATACACAGGCAGTACACTCAAACAAATAAAATAAGAATAGTGGGGCTGGAGAGATGGCCTAGCGGGTAAGAGCAGTCAGCACTGCTCTTGCAGAAGACCTGGGTTCGATTCCCAGCACCCACATGGCGGCTGAGAACTGTCTTTAACTTCAGTTCCAAGGGAATCTGACACCCTTTTCTGACCTCCACGGCATTGTGCGACATGCACGGGTGCACAAACCTACATGCAGACAGTACACTCATACACATATAAAAATAAAAAATAAATAAATAAATAAATAAAAATAAAATAAGAATAGTGAATAAAATATTTAAAAAATTTTATTTGCCGGGTGTGGTGGTACACAACTTTAATCCCAGCATTCAAAATGCAGAGGCAGGTGGATCTTCATGGGATTGAGGTCGGCCTCAGTCACTTACTGATTTATTTATTTGTGTGTGTGTGTGTGTGTGTGTGTGTGTGTGTGTATGTGTACATCAATTCATGCCATGGTGTATGCATTAGGGTCAGAAGACATCTTGTGGGAGTTGGTCTGCTCCTCAACCGTGTGAATGCCAGGGATCAAACTCAGGTCAACAGACTTGGTGACTGGTGCCTTTACCCACTGAACCATCTCCTTGCAAGTACTTGTCTCTGAAGGTAGCTCCTTAGTAAATCCTTATGAGGTTATTGTTACTGATATGCTTTAGTGAGATTTCAAGGGGCAGGTTTGTGGCACAGTCAGTATGTGACTGTATTGGTGGTATTTGGCTGTATGGGGTGCTACCAATGTATCTCACTCATTTTAAGTTTTGAATATGAGCATTTCTCGCTATTATATTACAGAAAACATAAGGACAGAAATCGCCATGGTTACCTTGCATGCCCTACCAAGAACTTTCCATTTGTTAAACACAGTTTTGAAGGAATAAGCCCCAAAGAGGTGACTGTGCCTATGTCTGGGTTTTTCTTCCCAATTAACTTGTTTTCCAACTCAGTTTGGAGTTTGCAACCTTACTGTAGGTCAACCACCCCTATGACCCACCACTTGACCTCTGGAACTGAGGGGAAAGTCAAGTGTTTGGAGAAAGAGCATAAAACAAGACAGCTGCTCTCAGAGGCCTGGTCTCTCTCTACTCTCTCAAAAGCCAGACACACTTTAATTGGATTTATATATTTCAAAGCTGATACAGTTGTACCAAACTCTGAGAGAAAGAACTATAATACACAAGTCCACAAAGGATGCTTGTCTCCCTCTGGCTCTTAACTGCCGTGACGAATCAGGATGAGGGCTGGCTGCATGCAAAATCTTTTACAATGCTGATCTGTATTTCTACGAATGCAGAAAATGTCATTCATCTTTACTTAATAAGAAGGGATCTTTTTGATGTCCCAAACCTCAACTCTCTGACTAGAATAAAGTCTATCTAATGATCCTTAACCATGCAACAGTGGTAAATTCTTTGTAAATCTACTGGCTCCAGAATGATCTCTCAAAGAAAGACAGTCAAGGGCTTGTATACCACAAGTGTGTTGCCTTTTCTTTTAGAGTTGACGTTCTTGGTCCAGTTTTGCCAGCCCTGATGACGATACTGATGATGGTGGTGATGATAGCTAATACTTCTAAAGCACTCAGCATGTTCCAGACACTGGATATTTCATATATATATATATATATATACTGCTTGGGTTAATCTGCACAGTAACGCTGTAAGGTAAATTCTATTACGGTCCCCGTTGTGGTGAGGAGAAAGCTGAGGTGCAGAGTGATTGGACATCTGGAAAGTGGTGTTACTGAAGCTCAAAGCAAAAAAGGTTGGTGCAGAATCATGATCTGGTGTACCTCCAAGGGGGCTGGCTGTCAGTCATATGACACACTCAGAGGCAGGTAAGCCAAGGATCTTATTGCCAGATACACTGACTGGTTGGGAATGGGCATGTGATTGTGGTAGGCCCAACCAGGGTTCAAAAGATTGAACATATTCTAGAATGAATATCACATGAGGGAAGATCTTTCCATAGAGTGCATTCATAGAGAGAAACCCGGAGCTGAGACATGGGCAGGCAGAAACAGGACTGATCATATTGGATCTATCTGAGCTTCAAACCCAGTCCCTTCCCACCTCTGCTCTCTGGGCTGCCGGTCCTACAAGCCGCTGCTTACCCACTTCTAATTACATCCAGTGAGGGGCTGGAAAGATGGCTCAGGAGTGGAGAATGCCTCCTGCTCTTGCAGAGGACCCTGGTTCAGTTCCCAGCACCCGCATCAGGTAGCTCACAGCCTCTTGTAACTCCAGTTCCAGGAAATCTAATGTCCTCTTCTCCCAATGGGCACTACATGCACATGGTGCACATATAGACATATAAATAAAAATAAACAAATTGTTTTAAAAATGAATCCACAGAGATAGGAATTTGTACCTAAACCTTTTGAACAATGAAATAAGAGCAGAGCTAGGGCCCCTGAATGTATTTCATATCAAAGCAGATTTGATTCACAGAAGTTAATATTCAGGGAATGACACATTATAAGTATTTAAAACAAACAAAACCACAATGTGGGGGGATAAAAAGTAGAATTCAAGTATTTTTAGGTCTGGCCAATCTGTGGGTAGTGGAATAATGTCACAATCATAAAAATAGCTCACAGTTTCATTGGTCTGCTATGGGGCAACAAAAGATTCTCTTCTGGACCTGGCTACCAAAATTGCATGCCCCTGCCTAAGATAATGGGGCCCTCAAGACCAATGGGAAGTGGTTGGTGGTGAGGAGAGGATAGGGGCCTTCTTCCTTGGGGTGACACTGTCTGTTCTGCTGCTTCTATTCCCAGGTTTGATGGACGTTTATGTAACTACTTGGCTAGGTTTTATTTTCAACCCCTTCACATTTATGCAACTCAGACATAGACCTAACAGAGGCTGGACCTAGGGAGCAGTCTGACTGGCAGAGACTGGATGACACTCCCACCTCTGCCACTTACAAAGCAAAGCCTGCCTGGTACTTGCACAGTTTCTTCATTCTGCCTTGTGAGTCCAGAAATTCACCATGACACCACCTCCCCTCTGACTCCAAGCATTCTGTCCCGGGCATCATTCTCTACTGGACAAACTTCGCAGTCTACAGTCTAGTCATCTAAAAAACAATGGTCTTCGATTATTTTTTGTCTGTTTAATTAATGCCTATTGGTACTTTAAGTCTTTGCTATGGAAGTTCCCCTGGGTTTGAATGTGACAAAACCTCTCTACTATATGTGTTATCATAAAACTGTGCACTTCACTGTACAGTTTACAGCTATGACATTACAGCTATTCCTGGAGCTATTTGATCATTTTTTTCTCCCAACCAGAACTGTAAGCTTTGCAAAGATTGAACACATGATTCCATCACATTTGGATCTTCAGCACCCACCATAGCAAGAGCTTGACCTGTTGAATGAGTTCATGAATGTCTTATTTCCTAATTAAGAAGTCATGCTCTGCGGTCTGACAAGTCCCTCACCTCCTTCTGATCACTGCTCAAACCATATTCTTAGTGAGACTTACTTGATTCCCTTACATAAAATGTGTGTCCTCCCCATTAGTTACTAACCCCTCACACACATATCCTAAACTCTTACAGAATTTTCCCTTTTTTTTTTTTTTTTTTTTTTTGGTCTTTTCAAGACAGGGTCTCCCTGTAGCCCCAGCTGTCCTGGAACTCACATTGTAGACCAGGCTGGCCTTGAACTCACAAAGATCCGCCTGCCTCCGCCTCCCAAGTGCTAGGATTAAAGGTGTATGCCACCATGCCAGGCTCAGAATTTTCCCTTTTCAACACATACCTTTCTCTAACATATACTTTATTTGGTTAGTTCTTTTTCCCAAAAAAAACAAAGTCCATGAAAGCAAAGAGTTCTATCTCTGCTGTTTGTTGGTATATACAGTTGATGCCCAATAAAATATTGGCTGAATAAATAAGCAGTCTCGGAAAGTATTAAAAGGAAAGAAGGACCAAACATTTAAACCAGAATTGTAAAAGAAAACCTAGTCTGGGCCATTGTGACACTTCCGCTAGGTCTGCACTTCCTCCTCTCCAGACAGTTCACCACACAGTTACTATAATAATCTTACTTTGCAATCCCTCTGCTGCCCCAAACTGCCCAGAGAGCCTTCATCACACATGTGATAAAATCCACAGTGCTTCTGACAAAGCCCCAGAAGATGCTGCTCCTGTGCCATCGTTGACCCCAGCTCTGAGTGCTCTGCCTCTTCTCTGCTGTTCCAAGCCAATAAATTTCTTTTTTTCTTAGCAGTATACCAAGCCTATTCACACCTCACCGAAGGCCCTGGGCTTTTGTTCTTCATCTCCTGGATGTTTGCATCGCTTTCTACCTTCCTCCTTTCTGTCTTTGGTTGCTTCCCGTCAGGTCTTCCCTAATCCTATGCCACACATCCACATGCACTGGGGGGGAAGTTTTATCATCTCTGTGACCAAACACCTGAGAAAAGCAACTTGAAGCAAGGAATTACTTATTCTTGTTCACAGTTTCACTCCATAGCCCTTAGCTCCACTGATCCTAATCTCACAGGGAAGCACACCATTACGCAGGGAAGCACACCATCACGCAGGGAAGCACACCATCACGCAGGGAAGCACACCATCTCGCAGGGAAGCACACCATCACGCAGGGAAGCACACCATCACGCAGGGAAGCACACCATTATGCAAGGAAGCATACCATCACCCAGGGAAGCACACCATCTCACAGGGAAGCACACCATCATGCAGGGAAGCACACCATCATGGCAGGGAAGCACACCATCATGCAGGGAAGCACACCATCACGCAGGGAAGCACACCATCATGGCAGGGAAGCACACCATCATGGCAGGGAAGCACACCATCATACAGGGAAGCACACCATCACGCAGGGAAGCACACCATCACACAGAGAAGCACACCATCATGGCAGGGAAGCACACCGTCATACAGGGAAGCACAACATCACACAGGGAAGCACACCACCACACAGGGAAGCACACCATCATACAGGGAAGCGCATCATCACGCAGGGAAGCACACCATCACACAGGGAAGCACACCATCATGCAGGGCAGCACACCATCTCACAGGGAAGCACACCATCACGCAGGGAAGCACACCATCACGGCAGGGAAAGCATGTAGCAGAGATTATTCACTTCCTGGCAGACAGGAAGCAGGGCAGAGACATAGCAGGAAGGAGCCAAGGCAAGACATAGTCCCTAGGACATACCCCCAGAGACCTCCTTCCTCTAGCCAGACCCCACCTTATAGAGTTCCACCACCTCCCAATAGTCTATTCAGACTCTGAATCAATCAATGGGCTTAATCTATTAATGAAGTCAAAGTCCTCATGATCTGAAGATTCTCCAATGACACACCCAAGGCTATACTTTATTAATCTAGGCATCTGTCAGTCTAGTCAATTAAGCTATCTATATCCTCAGAGTAAGCACATCCTCCTCGTTAGTCCTTGCCAGTCTGACTTACTTTTCTTAGATTCATAATTATTTTCTACAATGCAATACACACACACTTGTCAATTATTGTCTTTATGCCTCTTGTCATTAAAATGTAATCTCCATGTAGGTAGGGCTTTATAACCTTCACCCCCTAATCTCTTTATCACTTGGTAAGTCCAAGGCAGTCAGTAATACTCATTAATTGAAGAAATAAATGATCATCTACCCTATATGGTCTCCATTTCTACCTCACAAAATGGTAGGCATATCAGAGAAATTTAAATTTAGTTTTCTATAACTGGTAAATCAATGAGTCATATTCTTTATCTCAGGCTCCCAAATCTCCATATCTACTGCCTGAGTCTATATTCAGGGGACCCAGGAAGACTCAAATGAGGAAGCTTCATGATAGGTTTGCATCTCATGGACAGACTGAGCATGAGAGAGGAGAGCATGAATCAGGGGGGAAGGTCCTTTACTAGGGACATTGTCATCGTAGCTCAAGCAGAGCCACTAGGGGCCATGGAGACTGGGTAGGGGTTATGGAAGCTCTCCTACGCATGGAGAGAGAACACAGCATAGCTTTACTGCCCTGAGCAAAAGCCTAGACAGTCAGGGGATGTGGCCTTCTCATAAAGGACATCTGTCCATGACAATGCCAAGGCACCTGCAAAGGGGATCCTAGGAAGTAGATATACACGGGGTGGCCAGGGAGGAAGGACCCCACCCATCAGATGACACCTGCTAATTCTTCCAATAACTGGTCTTGGCACCAAAAGTAAGCAGTACGAAAGAGGGAGAAACAAGTCAGTAAATGCCGGTTAAAAGCTGGGTAGTTGGGCATAGCAGCACTCGGCCACACACATGCCATCATGGAATGTCAATGTAATTGTACTATGTACTCCAATTTAAGAGCAGTGACAAGCAGGTTTAATATTTTGTCCATATCTGAAGCTGAAGAATATTGTGAATTAAACTTGCTTAAATATCTTTGAGCTAATTTCCACTATTTAATGCAGAAATCCCACTGTGGTCCTCTGTCCCAAGGAAATTATCTTAAACATATCTGAAAGTCACCTTTAAATAAAATAATGTTTATAAACGTGCTATTATAACAGTGAACACTCTAGCTGTAACAGAATGTCAGACACTTTGTAAGTATGAACAGTAAAATAAATATGTACAAGTTCTTACAATCTGACAATGAGCAAAATTTTACTAAAATCTGGCGTAAAGCGAGATCAATAAAAGGAGAATACTGAGGGGCTGGAAAGATGGCTCAGCAGTTAAGAGGGCCGACTGCTCTTGCAGAGGACCCGGGGTTCTATTCCCAGCACCCACATGGTGGCTAAGAACCGTTTTTAACTCCAGTTCGAGGGGAATCCAATGCCCTCTTCTGACCTCCACAGCATTGCATGACGCAGTTGCACAAACCTACATGCAGACAGTACATTTATACACATAAAAAATAAATAAATAAATAAATAAATAAATAAATAAATAAATAAGAATACTGAGAAATTTGACAAGATATAAAGGAAAGGAGGAGAAGGGTGTGGTTTAATGGCTGTTTGCCTAGCATCTGTGAGGCCTGGAGTTCATTCCCTAGCCCTTCAAAAGAAGAAAAAAAAAACTCTGTATTTAAAAAGTTAGAAAATATTGCACAGCAAAGAACACTCATGATCTTGGGAAAAACCTAGTAAAAGATTAAGCTAAGTTTGCCTTCCAACTGGGGATTTGGTGTTAGCATCCACAAATGAGGGAAATCATTGGCCTTTTTTTTTTTTCTGGGACTGTGTTACTTCACTTATTATAATTGCTTTGAGTTCCATCCTTTTACCAGCAAAGCCCATGATGTCATCTTTCTTTACTGCTGCATAGAACTCCATTGTGTAGATGTAGCACATTTTTGTTATCAACCTATAGTTTATTTTCAGAATTTGTAATTTTGACTTATGTGTGGATGTATATATGCATATTTTGGAATAATAAAAAATAAAAAATTATTTTTAAAATAATTTTTTTAATTTTTTTAATTAATTTTATTTATTTCTGTATGTGTATGAATGTACTGTCTGCATGCAAGTTTGTGCACCCGTGTTGTGCAATGCTGCGGAGGTCAGAAGAGGGTGTCAGATTCCCCTGGAACTGGAGTTCTCCTGGAATTGGAGTTTCAGATGGTTCTCGGCCGCGCCATGTGGGTGCTGGGGATTGAACCCGGGTCCTCTGTAAGAGCGGTCGGCGCTCTTAACCACTAGGCCATCTCTCCAGCCCCCCCCAAAAATGAAAAATTATTAAAAAGATTAAGCTGAGGCGTGAACACACAGGACTCATGAAAGGAAACCAAAATAGCCTGTAAACATCTTGAGTTACACAAGCAAACCCATGACTAGAGAAGTGCATATTGATAGTTTACCAAGATACCATTTTCCACCTGTCAGATTGGCAGAAGTCTAGAAATCCGACACCACACTCTGGTGATGAGCCTGTGAAGCCTCCTCCTATTCTCTGCTCCTAAGATGCAGACTGCAGAGCCCATAGGAGAGGAGCAGCAGCATCGGAAAATTGCACAGCCACTGACCCGTGGCTCTGGCAATCTTACTTTTAGGAATCCATTCCAAAGATACAGTAGCGCAAATATAGATAACATCGAGTAAAACATTGAGACTAACCAGAATCTCTACCATAAGAGAATGAATGATTCGCTAAACCTTGCTAACCTGCCGAGCAGCATACGTGCAGCCGTGACACACAGAGGGCGGCGAAGTTCTGGTATTTCTGTGTCATGATCTTCAGAATCATCTTCAGAATTCATTCTGAATTGGAAAAAATGAAGATGTGGAAAAATGAAATGACGTTACCTTTATATAAGGAGCAATGTAGTCTAACCACACATGTAAATATCCAAAAATAGTTGCTTACATTGTGTGAAGAAACCCTGGATCCATAAATCAAGTACGATTAAAATAGATACTTAAGGATGAGAAGAAATGGAACAAAAAGGTAGGGATGAACAGGATTCATATGAGTATTTTTAAACAAAGTTCAGCTAAGCTTACATGATACCTTCTAAGGATAAAATTAAAATGATGCATAATTTTAAAACTTTAAAGGAATATTGAAATTTATTTTCCTCACCATGATTTACTGTCAGAAGTAATATTAACACTGTCATTTTTAATCTATTTTTTTTTATTTTGTATGTGTATGAATGTACTGTCTGCATGCAGGTTTGTGCACCCGTGTCGTGCAATGCCGCGGAGGTCAGAAGAGGGTGTTGAATTCCCCTGGAACTGGAGTTAAAGACGGTTTTTAGCCGCCATGTGGGTGCTGGGGATAGAACTGGGTCCTCTGCAAGAGCAGTCAGCTCTCTTAACCACTAGGCCATCTCTCCAGCCCCCTTGAATCTATTTTTTTATTTAAGTAAGTTTTATAATGCAAAATTTGTATTATAGCTAATGTAAAAAAATGCAATAAAATATTGTGTAAAATTCTAGAATATTCAAATCCAAATTATAAAGGATACCATAAGCTTGGCATTTTAAAACTACACTCACACATACACACATGGTTTTTAAAAGAATTAAGTCAGCCAGGCGCAGTGGCGCACGCCTTTAATCCTAGAACTTGGGGGGCAGAGGCAGGCGGATCTTTGTGAGTTCAAGGCCAGCCTGGTCTACAGAGTGAGTTCTACGACATCTGGGGCTACAGGGAGACCCTGTCTCGAAAAAAGAACAAAAAAAAAAAAAAAAAAAGAATTAAGTCGGTGTCTTTGTTCTGTTCACTGAAAATCCTGGAAATGGTGTCAACTTTGTATTAACAAACATCCTCAGTGTTCTGGTGTAGTTTCTAAATATTATTCTCTAATATTAAATATTTATTGCTAAATATTGAAAAGAATAGGAGTTCCCGGGAGAAATGGTTCATTCCAGGAACAGAGCAGGGAATGGACAATCTGCCCTGTCTCTTTATACCAATAACCCAAGAAGCTACCAAAGGCCAATGAAATGCAACTAACAAAAAGACACAGCAGCAGCCTGCCCTGGTACCCAGGAACCCAAGTCAGGAAAAATGTATTTGCACATTTACATTTCTAAAGTATGTGTTAATAAGGGAGTCAGAAATGGGAGAGGCCACCCCTACTCTAAAGGGGTCCCCTGCTTCTTAAAGGCCACGGTACCTCTTGCTTTCATTTCTTATTCTAGTGACTAGTAGATAGAATTGGACATTTACTCTCCCTTCCTTCAGGAGCTGTAGCAGTCGCTGAAGACTATGGTTTCCAGAGACAGCTACAGCGTCTCTCATCCCAGTCTCTTCTACAGCATAACTGCTCTAGATTCCATCAAAGGTGGCTCTGCTGACTCCTTGAATCTAGGCTTGGTTAGGACTATTTTGACCAGTAGTTCAAAGTAATGCTTCCAGGGGCTGAAGAAGTGGCTTATTGGTTAACACTACTTGATGCTTCTGCAGAGGAGCAGAGTTCAGTTCCCAGCACTCATATCAGGCAGTTCACAACCACCCACAACTCCAGATTTAGGAGAATATGATGTCCTCCTCTGCCCTCTGTGGAGGAACTCTGATCAGCCAAACAATTTAACTCAGCATTCAAGTCAGTCTGGACTTCTGATTGAAGCAGCCTCCAAGCATCCAGTTGTTGAGTCATTGTAACCTTCAAGTATTTCCAGCTGAGGACCAGACGTCACAAAATAGAGACATGTTACCCCAGCGTATCCTGTCTGAATTCTTACCCACAGAATCCACAAGCAAAACAAAATTCTAGTTCTTTACCACTAAGTCTGGGGTGGTTTCTTAGGCTGTAATATTACCTGGAATACAGGGTCACTCCAATGCCCTAGTTAATACAGGGAAGTTCTTATTTATAAAACACATTTCATTAATTCATATAGGAAAGGAGGAGACTCTCAATAAAATTTCAACTAACAGATAAAAATAAAATAATAGTTTTATAAAAATAAAATAATTGAAAAATTGATGTTTTGCAATCTCTAAAGAGATACTTTATTTAAGTGATGTTCTTTAGGAAAGAGATTGAAGAGATAATTGAATATTTCCAGGATGCTAATATATTTCCCCACTAATTATTTTCTATCCTAAAGGAAAAAAAAAACAACTTCTTATTGAATTTTTGCAAATTTGAAAAAGCACAACTTTAACATGAGCAGATCAGGCTGTTGCCATATAAAAAATGCTGACCTGTTAATCTTATTATCATTTTTAGTAGACCCATTTATAGTGTGTACATTCTGATGACATAGGAAATAAAGCCCCTGATAAAATATTTTTACCAAAAATGTGACTAAGAGGAGGGTGTCGATCTAAATGAAAGAATTAGCATCATGCATTTTATACCATCTCTGGGAAGCACTTCATAGGTGGAAAATTCCACAAGTTAATGGATTAAAAGATGTTGGAGAGGTAGGGAAATTCTGAATTATTAAATAATCAAGAACCATAACAACAAAGCGAGCTGCATGGTCCTTGTTGACTTTAACTTTGGCAAACAAATAGTAAATGACAATTGAGGAGCCTAGTGGAGATTTGAATAGTGAGTATCGGGAACTAGGAATATTAAATAATACTAAGAAATAAGTGTTAATTTTATGACTGATGTTAAGAAATATTCTTATTTATTAGAGACGCAAACTGAAATATTTAGTGGTAAAATGTATCTGTATTTTGTTTTGTTTAAATATTATAAAGATATGAGTTTTTATGTGTATGCCAATTTTACATGCACCAAGTATATACAAAATCCACAGAAGTAGAATTACAAGTGGTTGTGACCTGCCTGATGTGGGTGCTGGGAACAAAACTCTGTTCCTCACCAGGCATGGTGGCACACACCTTTAATCCTAGCACTTGGGAGGCAGAGGCAGGCGGATCTTTGTGAGTTCAAGGCCAGCTTGGTCTACAGAGTGAGTTCCAGGACAGTTGGAGCTACAGGGAGACCCCGTCTTGAAAAGACAAAAAAAAAAAAAAAAAAAAAACTCTGTTCCTCTGCCCTAGAGAGGTAAACACTTACTGGTATAACCATCTCTCTGAACCCTTCCCTTAATTTCATGTTTTACGCCCCAACACTTAGCAACATAAAAGGTTGAAAATCTTTTCTTATTCGTTAAGCTTTGGCCACATTCATTGTTAGATTTTTTCTATTCCCCTTTTCTATCATGTTTACGGCTTTTTCATATCATCGGGTCAAAAAATATAGAGCTACCTATACTTGGAAAATGTCATAAACAACGGAAGTATTCAACTATAAAAAAATTGTAGTATATATTTTCTGTGTAGAATAGTCATTTAAAGTGATCATTAATATTATTACTGAGTTAATGAGTGTACAAAATTACGTATTCGTAATTACTTAAGTTGTTGGAGTATGTGTGTATATATGCATATGTACACATATATGCTCACACATGTACCATCTTTTTTTTTTCTCTTTTGTATGAGTGTACTGTCTGCATGTAGGTCTGTGCACCCGTGTCGTGCAATGCCGCGGAGGTCAGAAGAGGGCGTCGGATTCCCCTGGAACTGGAGTTCTCCTGGAATTGGAGCTTCAGACGGTTCTCAGCCGCCATGTGGGTGCTGGGGATCGAACCCGGGTCCTCTGCAAGAGC
Source organism: Rhizomys pruinosus (assembly GCA_009823505.1). Lineage (NCBI taxonomy): Eukaryota > Metazoa > Chordata > Mammalia > Rodentia > Spalacidae > Rhizomys > Rhizomys pruinosus. The sequence goes on along the minus strand of VZQC01005422.1, from coordinate 118,344 downwards.
GGTCGGTGCTCTTAACCGCTAGGCCATCTCTCCAGCCCCACACATGTACCATCTTAAAAGAAAACAAATCAGTTATGCCTGGTAATATAGAGCTGTGATCCCAGTTACTCAGGAGACAGGCCGAAGGTTCACAAATTCAAGCACTGCCTGGGGTTCAGATGCTAAAGTACCTGAGAGAGCAAGTTCAGTGAGGCAGAATTTATTACAGTTCACTGTTTCAGAGGGCTCAGTCTGTGACTGGCCAGCTCCATCACTTTGAGCCTGGCAAGGCAGAACATATGGCAGCAGGAGAATGTGGCTGAGCACAGCTGATTACCGTGCAGTGTTCAGGAAGCAGCCAGGCAGGAAGGACCAAGAAGGGAGATGCACCCTTCAAAGATAGATGCCCAGTGACCTACTTTGTCCAGCCAAGTCCTACTCCCTAATGTACCCTCATCAGTGGTTCATATTGATGAAGTTAATGTCCTCATGACCCAATTACCCCCAACAGCATCACCAGCCAGGGCCAGCCCTTCAACCTATGAGCCTTTCATAGGAGATGCTTCATATCCAAATCAGAGTGTTTCAGGTTGGCTTGGTTTTCCCTATTACACTGAGCTGGGGAAGGGCATGGTGTTTCCCGGTGTCTATATTATATTATTATTTATTACAGAGAAACTGTCCAGCCATCATTTGTTGTGTAAATCAGTAAATGAGGAGATGATATATGGAAGTCCTCAGCACAGACAAGGGTGGTCCATCAGGGAAGAAAGAAGCTGGGTGTGGGAGATCATATGAAGCAGAAAAAATGGTATTTGGGGGCCAAACTGGCTATAGGGAAAGAGAAAGGGGGGTTTAAAAAGTCCTCTGGCCCCTGAGTGAGCAACGGAGTATGGGAAGAGAGCTTTTATAGATAGCACACAGAGAGGAGCAGCACTAGCCCCAGTCGGGAGAAATAGCCACCCAAAGACGATGAACTGAGCAGCAGCAGAAGAGCCTCCGACACGGAGGCCACAGGTTTCCGCCCTGTGCCTGTGGTCACAGCACTGACTGAGCACACACCACCCAACTCGAATTCGCTTATCAAACTCTTGCTTGCAAGTTGATGTGGTACTTTGACAAAGTTCTAGAAATAGTATTTTAAGAGAGACTGCTTTCATTTTAAGCCACAGACTTAAGAAACTGTGATTCAAGTTTACGTGAGGAAAAAACAAATGTCTATGTTGACTGAGAACTATCAACATGCCTTTGGAAATACTGACCAAACCAAGACTTGAGCAGTTAACATAATATTTCAACCAAAATGCTAGTTACTTTTACTCCGATAGGGAGAGTGGGTATTAATACCTAGTTATGGAGAGTTATGGCAAGGTCACAAGGAGAGAGACTAAAACTGCCACCCCCAAACACCCTTCTTCTTATGCTCTCCTGTCCGGGGTGGCCAGTTCAATGGGCAGAAGAGCTCGCTGTTGATTAGCTCAGAAGCTAGAGGAGCTTTAGCTGGGGATTGGCTGGTTGCAGAGAGGCAAGACCGCCCTAAGCTGACATTCTTGGATAATGGAAGCAATAGATGTCATGGTCTCATTTTTAAACTGGAGAGGAAGCCAAAAATTCTCCTTTCTGCCTCTTTCTTTCTCTTTTTTGCTCTAGCTATATTTGGGTGCCAATTATACACAGAAAAGCCAAACTCAGTTTGTTAATGTCAGACTGTAGATACTTGTGATCTGGCAAAAGACAATCTTTTTTGCAATTTTGGAGCTTGTCATCAAGGATTAATGGACCTGGAGAAAAAAATGTCTCGAGCACTGTTTAGACTTTCAAAGACCCTGGAGTCCAGATCTGGTGAGGCCGGGCACCCTCCCAGAGCTGGTCAGGCACACCCCAGGATTCCACGTTGCTTGGCAGGCTGCCAGGCCCACTGCTCTCCTCTCCCCAACTCTGCAGAAAAGTTCAGAAAGTGCAGGTTGCTCCCACGGATCGCCTGGCAGATGCCCAATGCCCTCGTAGAAGAGGCTGACCCTGAAGTCAGGGTCTGGAACATTCCCGAGGGCAACTCATAGGAATTCTCTTCATAATCTGAGCAGCTACCAGCAGGATGGTCCCCAATGAAGAGAGGTCACCTCTCCTGGGGTAGCAGCAGCATCTCTCTTATGCAGCCATGTTCAATTAGGAACCTTCAACTGACCTTGGGACAGCAGACGCCATGAAGACCAATGTAGTCATGGTGGGGAAAGGACCTAGAGGAACCCTGCCCATGTCCCTCTAGCTCTGTGAGTGCTGTGCATCTCTGTCTTCTGGAGGGAGGTCAGAGTTACACAATCATGAGTAGTGAGCACACAATGGCCTCCAACTTTCAGAAGAGGAGGTAGTCAACCTTCTACATACCTCCTCTTCACTCCATCTTAGGAGCTAATATTTTTCCTTCTTTCCTTTTTTAAAAATTAGTTTATTTTATGTGTGTGAGTGTTTTCCCTGTGTGAATGTAAGTGCACCCATGTCATGCAATGCCTGCAGAGGCCAGAAGAGGGGGTTAGGTCCCTGGAACTGGAGTTACCAACAGTTGTTAGCCATCAGATGGGTGTTGGGATTTGAATCTGGGTCTTCAGAAAAGAGCAGCCAGTGCTCTTAACTGCTGAGCCACCTCTCCAACCCTTTCCTCTTTCTTAATAATTCACAACCTTTAGTGCATCTCTGATTTTTTTGTGAAGCTTTTTTAAAAACTGTGCTTGTCCATGCCTCAGATATGGATGGCTACTATGTAAATGATTGGCCCCATGCTGTGACAGCTCTCAGTTCTATTGCATCTTCATGTGCCATAAAGAAAGCCATTCACGAAAGTCCACCTTTATGACCTAATCTCCTTCCAAGGACCTCACTTCCAAATACCATCACATGGGGGTTAGATTTCGACATAGGAACTTTTAGAAGGACACAGCATTCAGTGCATAAAAACTACCCAGATACTTTGGGAATGAATATCCTCTGTGGAGAAATCCAACAAAGACCATTTACTGGATCCCATGAGGGGCACCCTGAGGAGGCCCTGAATTAAGAAGCCACCACTCCCATCAGGGCCTGGAGCCAACCCCCTCTTGGCACTCCGATGTGCAGCTCTTCTGATTTACTTACACTCTGTGAGCACTCTATGCCTTCCCACTCAGTTCCTAGTAGCCTGATGCCGTGCCTAGAGACATGTGGTTCTGAGTGGCTCAGCAGGTCTGCCAGCCTGTGACACTGTGCTGAGAGGTACTGGCTGGCTATCTATCAGGCTCTATGCTAAGAGCTATATACAGATTTTTCTTATTTAGCTCCTATAAGACATCGAGTGTAGAAATAAAAGCATAGGGTCATACAGTTAGTAAATGGTAACTCCAGCATTTGAAAATATTTCCAAAGCCTCTCAACCCCTCTGTTGGATAGCTTTAGTGTCAACTTGACACACTTGGGTTGAGGGATCCTAAATTGGGGAATTTTCTCCATTGGACTGCCCTGTGACCATGTTTGTGAGGTATTTTCTTGATCGTTGAGTAATGTAGAGAGGGCCCAACCCACTGTGGGGGGTGCCACCCCTGGGCAGTTGTTCTGTATTGTATAGGAAAGTAGGTTGAGCACAGGCCAGGGGAGCAAGCCAGTAACCAGCATTCCTCCATGGCCTGTGCTTCAGCTCCTGCCTCCAGGTTCCTACCCTGAGTTCCTACCTTGGGCTCCCTAAGTGATGAAATGCACCCTGGGAGATGTGAGCCAAATAAGCCCTTTCCTCCCCAAGTTGGTATTGGTCAGAGTGTTTTGTCACAGCAATTGAAGGAAAACTAAAACAACCACTGATACGTTGGCTTCTAACAGCCATGATCTCTTGTTCCCAAGGTCTCACACAGTCCTCTGATTTTTTTTAACTCTTTAAACTTTCATTTTCTGTCTTTTACTTTACGTATTATGTGTACATCTAATAAACTGCATTATAAGATCATAAGCTCACTAAGTATAGGTATAGAGTAAGATACACTTCATGTTCTCATATGGGAACTTTGCTCTTCTATACTGTGTAAAGAAATTCCCCTAGATTTGTGGAATGAATGAATGATGTAAACTGGTTACCACACTGGTGAATCAGTGAGTGAGTAGCTGTTGATGGGCTCATAGTGATGTAGAGGAAGGAGGAAGTGTTGGCCTAGGCTGACACAAACATGTGATCCTGAAGGCATTTCTTCCTCGGGAGAATCATCAATTAATAATGACTCTCTGGCCCTGGAAGTCTTCCTTATGTTCTGACTTGGCACCCAACCTGACCAAGCTTCCCACATTCTCTACAGTTCCTGTTCCAACTCTAGCAGTTGAGAATAGGATGCCTTGTCTTCACAAGCTTAGAGAACATTACAATGTCTTAGTCATACAAATATGGAGTCTTGGGGCTGGAGAGACCGTCTAGCGGTTAAGAGCGCTAACTGCTCTTGCAGAGGACCCGGGTTCGATCCCCAGCACCCACATGGCAGCTGAGAACCATCTGTAACTCCAGTTCCAGGAGAACTCCAGTTCCAGGGGAATATGACACCCTCTTCTGACCTCCTCGGCATTGCACGACATGGGTGCACAGACCTACATGCAGACAATACATTCAAATAAATAAATAAATAAATAAATAAATAAATAAATAAATAAAATAAAAATTGGACTTCTAAAAAAAAAAAACAAATATGGAGTCTTGATAAACCTGGGCAATAGGACGAATTGAATGAAGTTAACACACTGCCTTGCAATTCCCTGGGTGTACACACATTTGCCCACTTACGAAAATGCTGTTACCTCTTCTAGTATAGTAATGTACAAAGTAAATAAATATTCTTAGTTTGTCTCCTTTTGGTCACTTAAGTGATTTAGAAGAGAATCCAGACAATTATGGATGTCCATAATTCTGAATTCATATTTGAGGACCAGCCATCCATGTACAAAATATTACTAAACACTGACTTTGTGCTTTGGGGCTTATGATGAATTAAGAGTCTCATTCCTGAAAAGGCATATAGTCTGGTACAAAGACTGGCCTGTATATAAGCTATTTCAACATATCACCATGTCTCACAACAAATGGAGGACATGGGTTCAGCCCAACCACACAGAAAGGGGCTGTCAAGAGAGTTCTCTAGGCAAGACCTTTCTCCATGAGGAATAGTCCTTGATAGACTTTTACTTAACTATGTACAAACTCTTTTGTTCTAGCTATTCCCTACCTGCCCAGAACACTTTGCTTCACCATAAGAGGTACCATATTATATGTGACTGAAGTACATGCATGCGGCCCAGTTAAAATATGGCTATGATTTCAGGAAGCCATTTTTATTTTAGTCAATGTCAACTGAGTACTTACCATATGCTGAAAAACCTCACGAAAGATTCTCATTTAAGCCTAACCTAAAAACTGATTTCATAGTATAGATGTTTGTACTGACATCTTTTATATGAATAAAGTGAGAGTTAAAGAGGTTCATAAACTTGCTGAAGATGTCACTGGAGTAGAGCCAGGCTGCAAACTCAGGTCTCTCTGTGGCTCTAACCTGTATCATCACTGTAAACCTACATCCCAATGTCATTCATCAAGAAATTATTGGATCAGGACAGCACTGACTTAATCAATGCATTAATCCCTTGATGGGTTCCTAATCTGATGACTTTATTGGGAGGTGGTGGAAAACAGGAGGGAGAACCTAACTTGAAAAAGTAGATGCCTGGGAGTCAGTCCCTGACTCCTCCCTGTCTTGCTTTCTGCTTCCTGGCTGCTGTGTGGTGAACATCCCTGGTCCTCCACACCATCTTTCACATAATGTTCTGCCCTGCTTTGGGCCTAAAAACAATGGACCCAGCAGACCATGGGCTAATGCCTCTGAAACTATGAACCAAAATAAGTCATTCCTTCTTTTAAATTGTTATTGTTGGGCTGGAGAGATGGCCTAGTGGTTAAGAGCTCTGACCACTCTTACAGAGGACCCAGGTTTCATCCCCAGCACCCACGTGGTGGCTGAGAACCATCTGTAACTCCAATTCCAGGAGAACTCCAGTTCCAGGGAAATCCAACACCCTCTTCTGACCTCTGCAGCATTGCACGACACAGGTGCACAGACCTGCATGCAGACAATACATTCATACACATAAAATAAATAAATAAAATAAAAATTAAAAAAATTTTTAAATAAAAAAATTTTTAAATTGTTATTGTCAGGTATTCTGTCACAAGGACAAAAACTGATGGATATATACCTCAATTTTTTTTTGAGACAGGATCTCCCTTTAGTCCCAGATAGCCTGGAGCTCACCATGTAGACCAGGCTGGCCTTGAACTCACAGAGATCCACCTGCCTCTGCCTCCCAAGTGCTGGGATTAAAGGTGTGTACCACCAAGCCCATCTTAAAGATGGTTCTTAGCTACCATGTGGGTGCTGGGAATCAAACCCAGGTCCTCTGCAAGAGCAGTCAGTGCTCTTTACTGCTGAGCCATCTCTCCAGCCCCATATCTCAATTCTTTTATTTTGTATAAGTGTGTGATGTGTGGTGTGTTGTGTTTGCCTGTGTATGTGTGTGTGTTTGTGTGTATGTATGTGCATGTGTGTGAGAATATGGGCTTGTACCTGCCATGGAGGTCAGAGGACAACTATGGGTGTTGGTCCTTGTCTTCTGTTTGAGAAAGTCTCTTACCATTCACTGCTTTATATGGCAGGCTAGCTGCCTGGGGAGTTTCCAAGGAGTCTCCTTGTCACCACCTCCCATCCTACCATAGCACATGTGTTATAATGCACCCAGTTTTACATGGGTTCTGGGGATCCGAGCTCAGGTCCTCACATCTGGTGGCATGTGTTTTACTCATGGAGCCATGCATGTCCTGAGACCCTCAATTCTTACTGTTGCAGAAGTAATGAAGCACAGTAAAAATTTTAATAATCATTTTTGGTAATAAGTTAGGGCCATTTTCAAGGTGCAATGGGAGCCCACAAGCCTGAACAGTGGCAGCATAGTTGGAGAATGCTTTTCCCTGGTTATGTAAGTCCACTGAGAATTCTGCGTGCTCGATCCAGCTCCAGGGCTCTGCTTCCAGAATCCTTCCTAGATCCCCTCCATGCAGGGGAGTTCCTCCCACCCACTAAACACCATCTATGCACATCTCTCCTGGGAATCTTTAAGTGATGGAGACCAGGCCAACCTTCTTGCTGTGTTTTGTAGTTACCCTGCACTCTGATCGGTGTTGCGCACATACTACATCCTCTAACTTGTCCTGAAGATTTTAGTAACAATAGAACACAGAGCTGTATTCCATACAGTTCTGTTCTTTAAGCAGTTGCCTAAAATATGAGCTAAACACTCCATAACTCCCTGTGGTTTCCAGAAAACACTTTACAACCTGCCTCAATACATGTTTTTCTGAAAACCAATAAGTGACATACTCAGAAGGACTTTCAGTTACAATTTGAGACACACATTTTGGTCAGGCATAAGCACTGCTATTTTGAAATTAGAAAACTAAGTTGGAGTAATGTGCAATTTACACACACACACACACACACACACACGCACGCACACACACACATGCTTCATTTAAAAGGGTTTGTTTATTTTCTGAGCTTCACAAAGATGTCATTCTGTAAAATACCCTGAAAAATCACCTATGGCAAATTCCTGCCAGACTTGGATCTCAGAAGTGCTGTCTCCCGCAAAAGCCAGTTAGAAAGTCTGTGGTGCATAATTAAATCAAAATCGTTTGTTAGATTGCCCCACAGACTCTCTTCAAAGCTTTGAACCTCAGTGTATCAGCCTCACCAGCCAAACCATCTCACCAGCCACTCGTGTTTGTTTATTCCTGTTGCCCGGGCGGCTCCCTGGGGCCTCTCAAGCTGCCTCGAGACCACCTCTCTCACCTCCACTGTCCTAAGTGTATCCAGATGGCTCCAGCTTGCCCTCTGGATTGCAGAGCCCCAGTGAGAAAGCCTAAGACAGTTAGGGGAACAGTTATACGTTGCTTGCTGTGAAACATGGTTTAGTATCTTTACAATTATCTCTTTTTATTGGAAATGGGAGCGGTTTGTTGGAATATGAGTCTGGGAAATAAATCTGAAGCCGGTCCGTCAGTCCTGAGTCTCGGTTGTGCTGCTGGTTCTCCCCTCTGCAGGACTCCAAGTTCCGCAGCTACACGTGCTCATCTGCCGTGTCACTGCTGGATCCGATGTCTAGACATGGTGCTGAGACATAACAGGTGCCCCACAAATGTTTGCAAAGTGACTGAGTGGCTACAGAGGGAATCTTTTCATAAACTAGAAATGTCACCACAGGACAGACAGTGCTCAGTTTCATTTCTTTTCTCCACCAAACTGACTAATCAGATGACCTGACTGTTCAGGATCTGACCCCAACCCTGGGCTTTGTCACTCAGACTGGCATTTGTCCCATTTTCCCAAACACACACAGAAGACCTAATGTCAGATTTCTGGGGAATGCCTGTTATGACAAAGTTTGTTTTCCCCTAAGCAGTGTTCCAAGGACATTTCTGTGGTAAAGGAAATGTTCTTTAAAATGTATATATATATATATTCATTGATCATATGTATATGTGGAGGGGGATAACTATATGCTAGGTGCTTGTGTGGTCAGAGCATGCTATCTGGAAGTTAATTCTCTCTGTCCCTTTCTCGCTGAGCCTAGTCTTGCAAGCCAAGACAGGAGTCCAGGAACAATGTCCCACACAACTAAGGCTGGTTACACATGTGATCTGACCCTTATTAGTGCAATTTGGGAGCAGGATGGTGCCAAGGAACCCCATTCTTCACAGCACAGGTGTTTCTCAGGCCCACAGTCACCTTAGAGTGACTCTAGTTTCTCAGAGTACACTGAATAACGTTGCCAGTGGACAGATCCCTACCCACTTGGAAAGTGACTCTCAAGAGGACGCTATCCCCCGCGATACTCCACACACTTTCCTAATCCCCTTACACATTCTAAAGGGTCCTTCTTTCCTTCCTGACACCTGGAAGAGTTCTGCCTCCTCAGTGAAGCCTCTCCCCAAATATCACCATTGATCACCTGGTTACTGCTCATGAGCTGAATGGTGGTGAAGCCCACAGGGCAGGGAGAGGGCTTACTAATCCAGGCACACTCAGGGCCAAGCCCCAGCCCTTGGCCCAGCACAGCATTTATTAGCCCATACTTTTCATTCGTGTGTCTCCAAGTTCTCCTTTTTAAGGGGGTGAATGCCCATGACAGCTCATCCTTCATACATTAGTAACACACCAGGCAGAGATCAGGTGAGAGAAATGAAAAAGGCTTAGCCATGGGTGAAAGGCATTTGCTTTCTCATGCTGGGAGTTTATTCCACTTGAAATCTGGCTTCAGATCATAATCAAAAATCCTACAGCATAAGAGGTCAGGGGGCCTCCCAGGGGGGTATTCATGAACTTGGGGTGTCCATTCCAATGCATGCCAGAGAATCAGGGGCAGCCCCTTCCCCCCAAAGCTGTCTCACTCGTGCCAGCCCTCCCCTCTGCTCATCTCTTGATGCAACTGACCAGAGTTACTATTTACTCCACAGTGCTTGCACTATTTTACTGTTGATAATTACAGTTAACTTTTACCTTCCAAATCAACCTAGTTATCCCTCAGCATGAAGGGAAGTTCACCTGGAGTTGGGAAGGTGAAGGGTGAAGCATATCTGTATAATTCTCATTTTTCATTGAGTCTTAGTTTACCAGGGGTTAATAATTACTTCTAACAGAAGCTCAGGATGAATCACAGGTAGATAGAGATACTCTCTTGATCCACTGTGATGTTTTTCACTGTCATATAGTCAACAAGCATTTACTAAGACCCTCTCTCATGATGCAAGGCAGTTTCCAGCACTCTGAGTAAGAGATGAAGGAACAGGGCTCTACCTGCCTCAGGGAGCCCATGAGGGTTGGTGACCTGGACTCAGCAGCAGAGGCTGGCAGCAAGTGCAGCAAAGACAGGCAAGGCCCGGCAGATATTTTACCTTTATTTTATTGCTGAACTATATGTCCTCTTTCCTTCCTAAAAAATGTGATTAAACAGAAAAGATTTTAGACAACTCTATTAAATGCTTTAGATCCAAACCATGTGGATGGAGGACTCAGCACCTTAGCCAAGATGTTTCTGCTGGCCCTGCATGGCACATAGCACTGAGCATGTAGAAGTCAAGGAGTAAAAATGAAGCATGTGATGGGACGAGACCTAATACTGTGCTTCCTACCCACTGTTCTGACATTTGTGCCCCAACCTACCCGCAGTCTCACCCTGGGGCACATTATTCTAGGCCAAAGACTGTGACCCTAGTCCTCTTAGCCCTTGACCCAAGGAGAAAGAAGGCCATTGGATCCCAGCCAAGTCCTATAAGGGAGAAGCAAAATGGGGGGGGGCACAAAGAGCTCACTATGCCCTGGCACCCTACCCCTTGTCCTGTGCTAGCTCAGTAGGGAAGAAGCCATCTGCCTCCACCTGGACAGTGGCTCTGGGCCAAACCACAGCTGAGATTCTATAAAAGGTTGAGTGGAGAGATGCCTGGCAACAAGCTTCAAAACTGAGTCTGGATATGCAGAGCACCTGGGAAGAAGCAACGGAGATGCCGCCCCACCAGCCTGTGATTCGTGCCTTCGTTTTCCAGCAACCCGTTGAGGTTTACTCCCTTCCTTTCCTCAGTCGGATCTGTGGCTGGCTATGGTTTTATCAATGTTAGTGCTTTCAGATCGTATGTGATGAAGAACTAAGTTTGTTCCTTAGTTTATTCTAAGTCAACAGCTAATAAATGGATTTCTATAAAAATGGACATTTAAAAGCATTAACTAAAGACGAGCCCATTTCGGCTATCATGTAAATGCTTTGTCAATGTCAAACTTGTAGAAAAATATTTGAAGATTTCCTTTTAGCTCCAAAAGCTAACCCAGTACCACTGGATAACTACTACTTTGCAGAAGGGACTGGGCCTCAGCCCATAGGAGTAGAACAGACCTACACAAGAGTAGGACACAGCACTTAAACACAAGGAACTTACCAGCCAGTTGGACAGCTCTCTCTGGAAGAGAAAGCCAGCTGCCATGGAAGCTTTGCTGTCCACAAAGGCTTAAGGAGCATTGTGCCCTCCTACTCAGACCTCTGCTGGCATGCTGAGTGCCGAAGCCCCAGTGCACATGCGCAAGACCCAACAGTGGCCAGTCACCTCACTTCATCCTCTTCATCCCCTTGGGGTAGCCATGTATTATCAAACCTTTACCCTAAGAACACTGAGTGCCCAGCCGGACCTCCGGACCCTGACGCCCGTCTCTCCCTTTGCACTGCGACGGTTTTCTAGAACACTGATGCTGCTTTCCCTTGGAATCAGGCCTGGTGGACAAACAAGGGGTCTTAACCTTTGTAGTACAGGGCAGATGCTTCAGGGAATTGAGGACTGTTGTGGAGACCCTGTGTCAAATGAAGAATTAACATTGCTGTAGAAAGAAAATATGTTCCTATGGTTTGGATGGAAAATGTCCCCAGACAATTCCTGGCACCCAGACATGCTGTTGAGGATCTTGTGGATTCTTTAGGAGGCAAGGCACAGCTAGAAATACACTGCAGGGGAGGGGCCTTGAGCTTTATACTCCAGTCCCTTTTCTTGTGCCCTCTCTGCTTCCTGATCCACCCAAACATGAGCAAGCATCCTCACATTCATGCTGCCACATCTAAGAAATACCCACCGCCATGGCTTCCCGGCCATAAATAGTGAGCTAAAATAAACGCTTCCACCCTTAAATACTGCACTGAGAAAAATAACACACTGTCATCAGGGAAACCTTGGGAAATCCACTCTAGCCATGGGGACACCCAACACAGTCGCTCTTATGGCTCACAGTGGGTTACACTCTCATCAGAGTCTGCTGGGAAGGAAGAAAACACCAGTGAGATTTGGGGTGATGTTGAGGTGGAGAGAAATGAGATCCTGGGGTAAGTCACTAAGCACCTTGGCTTGCGCTCCTGTATGGCACAGGATGAGGTGCAGGGGGCTTCCAGTCCCTGCTTACCACTGGGGTTAGAACCCAGACTCACTCTCTTGGGTCTTGGTTCCTTCCTGCATTATGAGGCTATGATCCCCTCATTTCCCAGGGCTGATGTGAGCTTTGACAGAAGTCCCTCCTCTGTAAGCATGTGTTTTTTTATACCATGAATCCTCTCCACCCACTCACTGTTATTACAGGACTTCCAGGCCCTACTGTGTCATTAACCAAAGACTCTGGCTTTCAGTCTCGGGTCCTCCATCCCCAGTGACCTGGATCACCCTGGGTGGCCCCCTGGTCTGTATGGCTTCAGCCATCCATGCCCATGTCCTGCTCTGAGGATCATGACTCCTAACTGCTCCTGCTCCAAAGGCTGTCCCCAGTGTCCACTCTACTCCACCAGCTCCTCACCTTCCAACATCATGATGCGCCTATATCCACTGGCCTAGCTCTTCTCTTCCATCCCTACTCCTTTCTCTATCTATCTATCCTTTTCTCTAATGTTCATTACCGTCTATCTTGACTTCTCTCTCACTCACAGCATATTACCTTCAGTCTATTTCCAATCATTTTTTTCTTATTTCCAAGATCCTAAATTCCTTTCTTTCTTTTGCCACATCTGATAAAACCTCACCCTGAAGCAGGCCAGCAATCCCTTTCCTTTTATCTCAGCCTAAACAGCAGAGGACCACTGTTCTGGGGTAATATGGCCGTTGGCTTCTTGTTACTGTGACATAGCTGACAAGAAGGAAGGTAAGGAGGATGGGAGTGTAGCTCAGCGGTAGAGCACTCACACAGCCTGTGCAAGAGCCTGGGTTTAATCCCCCAGTGCCAGGAAAACAAAGTGAAGGTGGGGGGAGGGGGAGCACTGGGTGTGGTGGAGCACTGGGGATTTATTTTGGCTCCCTTTATGGCATAGAAAGCAATATAACAGGAAGCAGAGAGAGCAGACAGGAAGCAGTTGGGCTGTAAACCTCAAGGTACATCTCCCAGCAACCCACCTTCTCCAACTAAAGGTTCCACGACCTCCTCTAAACAGTGCCACCAGCTGCAGACCAGTGTTCAAACACATGAGCCTCCAGAAGCAGTGCATATCCAAGCTGAAACAGAAAGGGAGGTGAAGAGTCAGAACCAAACAGACTGGCTGTGCATAATGTCATGCTCTTCGGCCATTCCGTATGTCCTTCACTCTTCCTAGAAGCCATCTTGGGTCCTCTGGTCTGCTTCTTCCCACTTCACGCTATGATTTTAAGCTATCTGTGTTTTCCTTGTGCCTTCAGTCTCATTCCCAGCTCTCCACAGAGATCCTTGCTTTCAACTTGTGAGACTCAGACCAGAAAGGAAGTTAAGTCTGCCAGCTTCTAACATGAAGGAACTGGTGACACCCACCCATGCCTTGACTTCCTTTCTTCCCAGCTTTTCCTCCAGGAAGAGAGAGAGAGGAAAGAGAGAGGGAAGAAGAGAGAGAGAGAAAGGAGGAGGAGAACTACTAGGGGGAAGGGAAGAATGGAAGAAGGAAACAGAAGAATACTCTTCTGCATACTCTTCTGCGTACTCTTCTGTATACTCTTCTGTATATTCTTCTGCATACTCTTCTGCATACTCTTCTGAATACTCTTCTGCATGCTCTTCTGTATACTCTTCTGCATGCTCTTCTGTGTACTCTTCTGCATACTCTTCTGCATATTCTTCTGCATACTCTTCTGTATACTCTTCTGCATACTCTTCTGTGTACTCTTCTGTATACTCTTCTGTATACTCTTCTGCATACTCTTCTGCATACTCTTCTGTGTACTCTTCTGCATACTCTTCTGTGTACTCTTCTGCGTACTCTTCTGCATATTCTTCTGCATACTCTTCTGTGTTACTCTTCTGCGTACTCTTCTGCATACTCTTCTGTGTACTCTTCTGCTACTCTTCTGTATACTCTTCTGCATACTCTTCTGCGTACTCTTCTGCATTCTCTTCTGCATAATCTTCTGAGTACTCTTCTGCATACTCTTCTGCATACTCTTCTACATACTCTTCTGCATACTCTTCTGCATGCTCTTCTGCATACTCTTCTACATACTCTTCTGCATACTCTTCTGCATGCTCTTCTGCATGCTCTTCTGTATACTCTTCTGCATACTCTTCTGCATACTCTTCTGCGTACTCTTCTGCGTACTCTTCTGCGTACTCTTCTGCGTACTCTTCTGCGTACTCTTCTGCGTTACTCTTCTGCGTTACTCTTCTGCGTTACTCTTCTGCGTACTCTTCTGCGTACTCTTCTGCTACTCTTCTGTATACTCTTCTGTATACTCTTCTGCATACTCTTCTGTATACTCTTCTGCGTACTCTCCTGCGTACTTTTCTGCATACTCTTCTGCATACTCTTCTGTATACTCTTCTACATACTCTTCTGCATACTCTTCTGCGTACTCTTCTGTGTACTCTTCTGCATACTCTTCTGTATACTCTTCTGTATACTCTTCTGCATACTCTTCTGCATGCTATTCTGCATGCTCTTCTGCATACTCTTCTGTATACTCTTCTGTATACTCTTCTGTGTACTCTTCTGTGTGCTCTTCTGCGTGCTCTTCTGCGTGCTCTTCCATGTGCTCTTCTGCATGCTCTTCCGCGTACTCTCCTGTATACTTTCTGCGTGCTCTTCTGCGTGCTCTTCCGCGTGCTCTTCCGCGTACTCTCCTGTATACTTTCTGCATGCTCTTCTGCATACTCTTATGTATACTCTTCTGTATACTCTTCTGTGTACTCTTCTGTGTGCTCTTCCACGTGCTCTTCTGCGTGCTCTTCCACGTGCTCTTCCGCGTGCTCTTCCACGTACTCTCCTGTATACTTTCTGCGTACTCTTCTGCATACTCTTCTGCATATTCTTCCGTATACTCTTCTGCATACTCTTCGGTGTAATCTTCTGCATATTCTTCTGCATACTCTTCTGTATACTCTTCTGCATACTCTTCTGTATACTCTTCTGCATACTCTTCTGCATACTCTTCTGCATACTCTTCTGCATACTCTTCTGCATGCTCTTCTGCATGCACTTCTGCATACTCTCCTGCATACTCTTCTGCATACTCTTCTGCATGCTCTTCTGCGTGCTCTTCCGTGTGCTCTTCTGCGTACCCTTCCGCGTACTCTCCTGTATACTTTCTGCGTACTCTTCTGCAAACTCTTCTGCATATTCTTCTGCATACTCTTCGGTTTAATCTTCTGCGTATTCTTCTGCATACTCTTCTGCATACTCTTCTGCATGCTCTTCTGCATGCTCTTCTGCGTGCTCTTCTGCGTGCTCTTCTGAGTGCTCTTCTGAGTACTCCTCTGTGTACTCTTCTGTGTACTCTTCTGCATACTCTTCTGCGTACTCTTCTGCGTACTCTTCTGTGTACTCTTCTGCATACTCTTCTGCATGTTCTTCCCCAGTCTCTTTCTTGTCCAGCTCTCACTTTTCCCCTTCTTTACAGGCAAACTTTTCAAAGTCCCTCCCTATGTCCTGTACTGTTTTCATCTCCTGGTTTTTGTTCATATTTATTTAGTTGGTAGTTTGTTTTTTTAGAAAAACAGGGCCTCATTATGGGGCTGGGTTGCACTGTGTAAACTTGACTGGCCTTGAACCTGCAGAGGTCTCCTGTCTCTGCCTCTCAAGTGGTGGAGTTACAGGCATGCAGCACCACACCTGGCTGTCTTTTCTCTTTCCTTCCTGCTTTAAAAGCCTTCAACAAATGACATGGCTTATTAAACAACAGAATTTCTCACAGTTCTGGAAGGTGAAAGGTCCAGGATCAAAGAAGATTCAGAATCTGCCTCTTGGCTCTTTCTGCTATTTCCTCACATGACGGAGGGGTAGAAGACGTCCTTCCTGCAGTCTTTTATAAGGGTACCAATCCCACCTGGGAGGCCACTTACCTTCCAGCTTAATGCCCTCCCAAAGGCCTCACCTCCTAATATCTTATGTTGAGGGTAACGATTTTAGCATATTAATTTAAGGAGACACAACCAACACTCACGTCATAGCACCTCCCATCATCTTTCACTCCATCCTTGTCTGGGATTCCTATATATTCACTCTAACCTGACTTCACAGCAGCATCTGCCAGCACTTACCATCTCTCCTTCGCATGGGACAGTGGCTGCCTTTCTCCAGGCCCCTGCTCTTTCTTTGTGGTGTCCCCTGCAAACTCTTCCTCCAGTGCTCATCCAGCAAAGCTTGGGCTTCTGATTTCTTGCTATTTACCTTCTCCCTGGATGATCTCATTGATACCCGTGGCCCTATTTACCAATGGCAAAGAAGATTCATATCTTCTTCCAGGTCTACACCTGCCATTTGACATCATCCCTGGAATGGTGAGTGACATGTGGTAGGCCTCAATTTCTACATCAAGAAACCTGGTGTCACTTCGCCCACCTGTGGCTCTGTCTCTTTGAGTGAGACTTATTACCAGCAGCCCTGCTATCTAACCTAGGATAATAATTAGGGCAAAGCATAATCCCAACTACTGTTGACTATAAAAGAGAAGGGCTGAGCTTCAAGACCTAAGTAGATGCAGAGAAAGACTCTCACATGAGCAATGGAGCAGAATGCCTCATTCTGGTGTTCTGGGGCTCCAGCATCTTCGATTGCCCCATAGACACAAATGCTGTAGGAAAGCAACTTAGGCAAAGAAGGGGACAAAGGGGAATGGGCTCTTGTTTTTTAAACAGTCCATATATACACAAAACACCCAGTCCTCACAACCAGCCAGGCAGAGGTATGTTTCTATTCAGAGAGGTCAAGTGAGTTGGCCAATAAGTAAGTGGTACTGGTCAGCTTGGAAGCCTTGTCTTTTGATCCCTGTCCAGAAGTCCTCATCCCCAAGGAGCTAGAAGACTGATTATTAAGAAGGGTGAGAGCTCAATTAACATGACTGGAAAAGCAGTATGTCAGAGCAGGTAGACACAGGTGGATTGTCTGGGTTTGAGTTCTGTATCACTCAGCAGAACATGCTGACCCTGAAGCATGGGGAAGTCACTTAACCCCTGCTAAGGCTCAGTTTACCCTTTCTACAATAGGGCTAGTAACAAAGCCTATTTCTTAATGCTGCTGCTTTGAAATAATGCATGCAAATCGTAAGCATCATCCCAGGGCCTTCTAAGATTCCAGCTGTCACCAGTCCTCCAGATGGAGCATTACCATGTTTAAGTAAAGACCTAGGAGAAGGAAGAAGGTTGTGGGAGCCATACAGAGGTGGGTCCTGTGGGAACAAGTCTGGCTGCTTTCACCCCAGGATAAAGGGAGAGAATAAAAACATCCTCTTCTGTTTTCCTCCAAGAGAGAAAAGGAATGGAATGAGACAGTGGGCATGGAGGGAGTCCAGCTTTTGAAACAGTGATGAGAGATTTGTCAGCTCCCCTATGCACAGCAGAATGGTATCAGAGCTCCAGATGCACGAGGTTCATCCTCACTGCCTCACGCATGCACGGGGACCCTATTGAGTAGCAGGCAGCAGCTGTGTCTCTACTGTGACTCCAAGGGAGATACAACCATTTTTATAGAGGAACTTAGGGGACTCAAGAGAGGCTCAGACAGGAGACTCAATCATGCCCCCACAAATCCTGTGCCTTCACCACCAGAAGACACCACTCCCCATAAATTGAGCAGTGCTGGCTCAGAGCCCAGGGAAATGAAGCAGAAGGCCAGAGTGGAGTAGAGCCTGGGAAAGACAAGGTTGCCTGCCGGGCTTTGAAGGGCCAAAAAAAAAAAAAAAAAGGTGGGAAAATCTTCTCTGACATCCCATTTTCTCACCTGTGAAATAATAACAGAACCACTCTCCTTTGTGGAATGACTGCAAATTCAGACAGAAATAAGGCGTGTCTTGTGAATAGTGAAATGAGAGGGACCTGACAAGCCACTGACTGACTTGAAAGTTGCGTTCATGTTCATGGCAAAACAAGGGGGAGGGTCAGTAGGGGGAGGGTCAGTAGGGAGAGGGTCAGTAGGGGGAGGGAGGGTCAGTAGGGGGAGGGTCAGTAGGGGGAGGGTCAGTAGGATGGAGGGTCAGTAGGGGGAGGGTCAGTAGGATGGAGGGTCAGTAGGGGGAGGGAGGGTCAGTAGGGGGAGGGTCAGTAGGATGGAGGGTCAGTAGGGGGAGGGTCAGTAGGGAGAGGGTCAGTAGGGGGAGGGTCAGTGGGGGGAGGGTCAGTAGGGGGAGGGGTCAGTGAGGGGGGAGGGTTTCGTCAGTAGGGGGAGGGGTCAGTAGGGTGAGGGTCCAGTATTAGGGGGGGTCATTGGGGGAGGTCAGTAGGGGAGGTTACGTATGGGGAGGTCCGTTAGGTGGAGGGAGTAGGGGGAGGTCAGTGGGGGGCGGGTCAGTGGGGGATGGTCAGTGTAGGGTCAGTTGGGGGGAGGGTCGGGGGTCAGTGGGGGGAGGGTCAGTGGGGGGCGGGTCAGTAGGGAGAGGGGTCAGTGGGGAGGGTCAGTGGAGGGTAGGGACGGGCAGTGGGGGGGGTCAGTGGGGGGGGCCAGTGGGAGGATAAGGAGAGTCAAGAGTAGGGGGAGTCCGTGAGATGTGTCAGTAGGGGGTAGTGGGGATAGAGTGTCATTGGGGGGAGAGTGACGGAGGAGGCGAGTCAGTGGGGGGAGGGTCAGTAGGGGGGAGGGTCAGTAGGGGGGGGCAGAGGGGGAGGAGAGGGGGGGAGGGTTCCTCAGTGGGGGGGAGGCAAGTGGGGCCCCCCCCCGCCCGCGAGGCCCGGCCCGACGGGGGAGAGAGAGGAGGGAGAGTGGGGCAGAGCGTCGGGGAGGAGGGGAAGAGGGAGAGGGGAGGAGTGGGGAGGAGAAGAAAGGGAGGAGAAAAAGAAGAAAAAAAAAAAAAGGAGAGAGAGGGAGGGGAGAAGGGGAGAGGAGAGGAGGAGTCAGAGCAGCTTAGTTGAGGAGGAGGAGGAGAGAGAGTGAGAGAGTCAGTTAGTGAAGAGTGAGAGTCAGTTGGGGCGGAAAAGAGTTCACCCCCCGCTAGGCCCCCCCCCCCCGGGCCCCCGCCCGGTCCCCGTTAGGGGGAGGGTCAGTGGGGGGAGGGTCAGTAGGGGGAGGGTCAGTAGGGGGAGGGTCAGTGGGGGGAGGGTCAGTGGGGGGAGGGTCAGTAGGGGGAGGGTCGGTAGAAGGCCTGGTGTGGGCAGCCAGCAGCTAAGACGTCCATTGAAGGTGGACTTCACCCAGGACTCCTGGCCAACCAGGAGTTGTCCTCAGGTTTGCATGCGTGCCCTGTTTGATCAGCATCTGGTAGTGATCAGCATTCTGTGAACGTCTGCGTCCTTTCTTACTCTGCCTCCTAAGGTGATGGGAAGGCATTTGGGGAAGAAGCCCAGAGTTTGAGGCCTAAGCTCAAGACACGTTTTTCCAAAGACAAGGTACACAAGCACCTTGGAGATGCTGACCCCATTTTCCTGCCCAGTCCAGGTTAGCCTCTCCATTACAGCCATGGGATGCCTACCCTCCAGGTGTCCTGGAACCCCAGCAGGCTGCTGTGGGCATCTGCTGCCACCTACAGGCTCCACGTGGCACTACTTCCCCCTGTCCTGCGCTGAGGGGGCATTGATTGCCCTGCATTTACCTGCCTGTTTCTGTTTCCGGTCTAGCTCCTGCCTACTGGATTTGATTAACGACACCAATGCCAGCCAGTGACATGCCTCAGTAGGTAAAGCTGCCTGCCTCTGGAGCTGATAATCTGAGTTCGATTCCTGGGACCTACATAATGGAGGGAAAGAACCGACCTCCACAGCCATATGATGGCCAGTGTCCCCACCACCACCAACAGCATGGGGACACTAAAAGACTAAGTATAATAATTTCATAAGACTCAATTACCTTCATGTCTCCAGTATCTTTATGTCACCATCTTTTCACTTCTCAACAGTGTCACTAACTGGAGAGCTAGCCTTTAACACATCAGTCTTTGGAAGGAACACTTCCAAGCTATAACATGGGTTTGGATCTTGGGGTCTTAGCTCCACCCTTGGTTCTCAGGGTGAAATTAGACAGATCTTCCCATAGTACAGCCTCTCTGGGTTTCCATTTTCTGCAGGGACTGGGGGAATACTGACATGGCCCCCAATGGTATCCCAGGACATGTGAGACTCAATGGGAAAATTAAATAGGAAGGTGCCCAGATGTTTGAGGAATCACTGTACAGAAAGGAGCCAGACTGTGTTGGGCCAGGTCTCAGAAACTCCACCAGGTCTCAGAAACTCCACCAGGTCTCAGAAACTCCACCAGGTCTCAGAAACCCCACCAGGTCTCAGAAACTCTGCCTGGGTCAAATAAACCTTTTCACCTGCTGGTTACACTGGGTTTGACCTTTGTCAGGTCCCAGGCTAGCCCTCCCTCTGACTAGCCTTGAGCTCCCTCCTGCCCTCTGTTCTCTCAAGCTTTCTAACAGCAAAATGGACTTTTCTAGGATGCTTCATGCTCCTCAGCTAAACACAATGTGGAAAGGACCTTCCTTGGAGACAACGAAAGTCTAAAGCCAGAAAAGAAGACAAGGTGGGAGGGACCAAGGCAGAAATTCAATTCAGATACTTGGTGAGGATAATGATGAAGATGTCAAAGAAGAGTGTGATGGCCAATCCACACTGCCAACTTGACCGGATTTAGAAATCACCTAAAAATTATCCCAGGTGACTTCTAAATCAAGGCACACTTCTGGATGTCTCTGCGGGAGTAGTTCCAGAGACTATTAGCTGAGGGGCCAAGCCCCATCTTAAGTGAGGGCAGCGCTATCCCACAGGCTGGGGGGACGGAGCACTATCCCACAGGCTGGGGGGGGGGGGCAGAGCACTATCCCACAGGCTGGGGTCAGAGCACTATCCTACAGGCTGGGGGGCCAGAGCACTATCCCACAGGCTGGGGTCAGAGCACTATCCCACAGGCTGGGGTGCCGGAGCACTAGCCCACAGGCTGGGGCCGGAACACTAGCCCACAGGCTGGGGCCGGAGCACTATCCCACAGGCTGGGGGGCCGGAGCACTATCCCACAGGCTGGGGGGCCGGAGCACTATCCCACAGGCTGGGGCCAGAGCACTAGCCCACAGGCTGGGGTCGGAGCACTAGCCCACAGGCTGGGGGGCCGGAGCACTAGCCCACAGGCTGGGGTCAGAGCACTATCCCACAGGCTGGGGTCGGAGCACTATCCCACAGGCTGGGGCCCAGACAGTAAGAGCGGGGAAGGAGAAAGGCAGCTGGTGCCAGCGTTCCTGGCTCTGTACTTCATGGCGGCCATGATGCACCCTCTGCTTGCTCTGCTCCACCATACCAGCCACCATGGACTGAACCTTCTGAAATGTGAGGGACAGGAGGGAGATCAACTG
This sequence comes from Rhizomys pruinosus, assembly GCA_009823505.1. Lineage (NCBI taxonomy): Eukaryota > Metazoa > Chordata > Mammalia > Rodentia > Spalacidae > Rhizomys > Rhizomys pruinosus. The sequence goes on along the minus strand of VZQC01005422.1, from coordinate 97,016 downwards.
TTCTCTCCTACAAGCTATTTCTGTCAGGCGTGCTGACACATTGATACAAAAGTATCTAATACAGAGGTTCAGTGTGTGGCCCATCTACCCCTCACTCCTTCAGATTTTCCCAGACAGGGCATTTTCCTAAGAAAGCTCCTGGCCTAGAATAAAGAAGAAAGGAGAAGAAAGGATATCAAAGCCCTGTTCTCTCTTGCAGTAGTGGAAGAGTCTCTGAGGCTTTGTATAGTACATCTACCTTAACCTTAGCCCCAGCACTAAGAATCACTTTGTACTCTGGGGCTTCCAAAGGCAAGATGACAAACTACACATATTAAGTATATCATCTTAAGATATCATGTATAAATATTAAGTAACCATTGGCTTTTTCTATTGTTTAATTCTGATTGGACAAGGCTATTCATTTATTCTCATTTTTTTTCTCTTTATACAGATTTTTACTTACCTTACAGTTAGTCCTGCTTGTTTTGGGTTTCTAGTTATGTGCAATATCTTCTTTTTCATTTTCAGTCTACATTTTTTTATGAGCAGAGTTAGTTTTGTATAGTCAGCCTATTGTAACATCTCAGTTTTCATCTATTCAGCCAATGTGAACCTTTTAATCAAGAAATTTAGCCCATTCACATTAGAGCTTACATTGGATAGGTGTCAACTTCGGACTCTTTTCTCTTTTTTGTATTCTTTGTTCCCTTCTTCCTCTTTGGTTGTCAGTCGTTGTTTGGTGGTTTTCTGAGTTGATAAGCTTTGCTTTATTCTTTCTACCTTGTGTCTCTGATCTCCTAGTGGACTTTATACATCTGCACATTTTCACCATGGCAGTTACTATGCTTCTGCTTCTGGTGCAGGACCCCATGCAACATTTCTCATAGCTGGTCTGCTGCTGCTGCTGTGTGTGTGTGTGTGTGCATGTGTGTTCATGCATGTTCTCATACATGTGTGCCTTGGTGTGGAAGCTAGAAGTCAATCTTGGGTGTTATTTCTGAAGACACCATCTATCTTCTTTTTTGAAATAGTCTCTCACTGGCCTGAAAGCTGCTGAGTGTTCAGGCAGCAGGCAGGCTGATTGGCCAGCAAGTGCCAGGGATCCTATGGTCTCTACCTCCCCAGTACTGGGATTACAAGCATATGCCACCAAGCCTGACTTTTTATCTGGTTTCTGGAGACTGGATTCACGCTCTATCCTGTATAGCAAGTACTTTACTGTCTGCCAGTCCCAAATTCCCCCGGTTTTAGACTGAGGTGAAAAGACTCTTTCTCCTTTGTTTCTGAAGGGCGGCATTGTTGGGCATAGTAATTTTGGTTAGCAGGGGTTCCTTTGGGGGTTTGGAATGCTTCATCCTGTTTTCCCTAAAGTTTCTGCTGATAAGTTCATGGCAGCACCCTTGTATGCAGGTGGCGCCTTCTTTCCACTTTCAGAGATCTTTCTTTGTCTTGGATTTTGAGCCTGTGCTGTGCCTCAGGAGGAACCTTGGATTGAATCTAGTTGTGATCCTTTCAGTTTCTGGATTGTACATGTCTGTATCTTTTTCAAGATTTAGGAAGTTTTCAGCCATTATTTTCTTAAACTGGATTTTTATGTTCATTTTTCCTACTTTGGAAGACCCATAATGAAAGTATTTATCCTCTTAGTGGGTTCTATAAGTCTTATAGACTTCCTTCTATTTTTGTCTTCTTTTGCATTGCTTTCTCCCCCCCCCCTCTTTTTTATCTCTTTCCTCTTCTTTCTTTCCTACTTTTGGAGCTTATATCTGACTAGGTTATTTAAAAGACTTGTCTTCCAGTTGAGAATTTTATTCTCCTCCTGATCTAGCCTGTTGTTGACAGACTCAATCAATGTTTTTTTTTTCTTTTATATCTATGTATATATGGTATATGTGGTGTGTGTATGTTCACATGTCTGAATGTAGGTACATGTATTCTGCAGAGGACATGTGGAGGTCAAACGACAAGCTTGGATGTCTATTCTTGCCTCCCACCTTGTTTGAGACAGGGTCATGTGTCTCTCCATATACACACACCTGCCCCAAAAGCTTCCAGGGATTCTCCTGTCTCCACCTCCCATCTTCCTGTAGGAGCACTGGGATTGAAGATGTGCACCACTGTTCAGGCTTTACATGGATTCTGAGAATCCAAACTCAAGTCTTCATACTTGTACAGCAAATGCTTTTAACCCATTGCACCATCTCCTCAGCCCCTTAATATATAACACTGCACTAGTCAATATTGAAGACGCTCCTTTACTAAAACTAAATAAAATCAAGAATTCAATTTCTTTTTAAATATATTTTATTTATCATTTTTATTTTATGTGTATGAGTGTATTTCTTGCATGTATATAAGTGTACCCAGGTCATGCAATGCCCAAAGAAGTCAGAGGAGGGCATCTGATTCCCCTGGAACTGGAGACACTGATGGCTGTTAGCTGCCATGTGGGTGGTGGGAATTGAACTTGGGTCCTCTACAAGAGCAGCCAGTGCTCTTAACCATTGAGCCAGCTCTCAAGCCCCTTGATTTCTTTTTAAAGATCGATTTATATCAGTGTTTGAATGCACTATGTATGTGTACTGCATTCATCCCCGGTGCCCAAGAAGGCCAAAACAGGGAAACTGCCATGTGGGTGCTAGGAATGGAATTCAGGTCCTCAGCAAGAACAAGTGCTTAGCTGATGAGGCTTGTTCTCTCCAGCCTCCGTTCAGTTGCTTGATCACAATGGAAACATCCCCATTGCTCAGCAGCCATAGTGAAAAGTGACTACCATACTGGACTGTGAAGATACAGCATACTCCCTTATGGGAAAAAAATTCTAATAGACTGCTAATATCAGTAAGATCCAATATCACTGCTCTGGAACAAGAGGACAAAGCAGGATGAGAGGGTGATGGGAAACTGGCACTACTGCAGGAGAGAGCTCGGTTGGTAAAGTGCTTGCCACACAAGCATGAGAAGCTGAATTCAACCTCCAGCCTGTTGTAACGCCTGCATTTTCATCCATTCACTGTGAGGGTCCTGACTCTTCCCACAGTGTCGACCTCAGTCATTAGTGCCTCAATTTTTAAATTTGCTGACTCACTGCTTCAGTAAATACACTATGATAGATTCTAGGTGTGCTGAAATGAGCACAGTAAACAGGATCCCTACCATCTGCCCTTAAAGAGTAAAACATGGAAGACAGACTACAACATCTGAGTGTGTAGACACAGACAGTGTGATACTCAAAACAGTAGGCGCTTCTCATACATAGGCAAAGCTTATACAGAGTTCGGCCAGCCTTGGGGAGCCTGGGGTCAGCTCCTGAGTAGAGTTGTTATCAGCTCTAAGATGTTAGTGTTGGGAAGATGGCGTCAGCTATAGGCAGAAGTCACAAGAAAGTACAGAGAGACGGTCAGAGTGAAAACGGAAGGGTAGTAGAGTCCAGAGAGATCCCAGAAGTTAAAAAAAGCAAACAAACAAACAAACAAAAAAAAAAACAGAGGAGTAGTCTCTGTGACAGAAAGAATCATTGACCAAAAGTCACCATGGTGGCTCTGCAGGCAGAGGTGGTTTTAGGAAGAGCCATTTTAGAGGAAGTAGGGGCAAAACCAGACAGTAATCAATTAAGAGGTGGAGGTAGATGTAGATGGCAGGAAATGGAGGTCACAAAATTCAGGGAAATTTAATGAGAAAGAGATATCAAGCAGTGAAACATGGAAAGAGAGGTGTGTTTCTTTATTAAAAATATTTTTTATGCTGGGCGTGGTGGTGCACTCCTTTAATTCTAGTACTCAGGAGGCAGAGGCAGGCAGATCTCTGTGAGTTCAAGGCCATCCTAGTCTACAGAGTGAGTTCCAGGACAGCCAGAGCTACAGGGACACCCTGTCTCAAAAAGACATATATATGCCACCACACCTGGCATATATATAAATATATGTATATATATACATACATATACATATATATACATATATATGTATATATAGTCAGAGTGAATATATATATTCCTATATACATATATACATACATATTTATACATATATATGTATATACATATATACATAGGGAGCTTCAGGCCAGCTGGTACTAAAGGGAGACCCTGTCTCAAAAATACCAAAAAAAAAAAAAAAAGGAGTATGCCACCACACCTGGCATATATATATACATATATATACATATATATGCATATATATGTATATATACATATATATATACATATATATATACATGTATATATGTATATACATATATATATACATACATATATATATACATATATAGGAATATATATATACGTATATACATATATACGTATATATATGTATATACGTATTATATCTGGTATATATTGTATATACTACATATTTCTCTATATATACATATTATATATTCTATCTATACATATATACATACCATTCATTTATACCTATATGATATCATATAAATATAACATTATTGTATATTTATACTTCTTGGTATATACATATATATGTATATACATATACCTATTATATACATATCTACCATACTATGTATATAGTATGTATATATGTATATAGGAATATATATACGTATATATTATTATATCCGTATATGTATTTATCTATTATATAATATATATGTATATACACACATATATGCATATATATGGCATATAATATGTATTATATAGTATATATATGTATATATCATATACTGTATATATATGTATATATATATGCCCGTGTGGTAGCATACTCCTTTTTTTTTTTTTTTGGTATTTTTGAGGACGGTCTCCCTTAGTACCAGCTGGCCTTGAAGCTCCCTATTGTCACCCAGGTTGGCCTGAATTTCAGAGATCCACCTGCCTCGTCTCCCAAGTGCTAGGATAAAGGCATCCTGTGCACCATGCCGCAGAATACTCCCTTTAATCCAGCACTTTGGAATGCTCTGTGAGTTCAAGGCCCAGCCTGGTCTACACAGTTGTTCCAGGCCAGCTTAGGACTATAGGGCGACCCTGTCTCAAAAGACCAAAAAACCCCTTGTGTGGTTGGCTTTCGTTGTCAACTTGACACACCTGGGTGTGGCAGGAACCTCAATTCTGAGACGAACTTGGCTCTCCATTGTGACTGGTCATTGTCCCGGCCCACGTCTTGTGGAGTATTGTCTTGACTGTCAACGCAGTTGGGAGGGGCCATCCCTACAATGCGTGGTTGCCACCTGAGCAGGTTGTTGTGTTACGTATAAGGAGGGCAGGCGGTATGGGCCAGGGGAGGCAAGCCAGGCACAGCATCTCCTCTATGGCCTGTGCTTCAGTTCCTGCCTTCCAGGTTCTCTCTACCTGATTCCTGCCTTGGGCTCTCCTGAGATGATGAACTGTGACCCAGGAGAGGTAGAGCTGGAAAATAACCCTTCCTTCCCCAAGTTGGTGTCATCAGAGGTGTTTTGTCTCAGCAAGGGAAAGACAAACTAGAACGAAATTTGTACCAGAGAGTGCGGGGCATTGCTGTGACAGACCTACTTGGTGTTTTGGGAAGGATTGTGGAAGCGTTTGGAACTTTGGGCTTGGGAAGATCATTGACTGCTACAGATCTTGGTGTGGAACTTTGGAACAGTTTTGCTGAAAGCGTTGTAGAAGAGTTGTCGACGTATGGAGGCCTGGCATTGTGCAATTTCAAAGCCAAGCAGAGTCATCAGGACTGTTTAGTCTGGGGTTCTGTCAGCTGGAGCTGAAGAATAAGATGTAAGTAACAAGAGACCAGAACTGAGTGAAATCTTTTGTTTGTACTGGGACAATTGATGCTGGTTACCTGGGCGCTGAAAAATCAGCTGTAGGTAATAAGAGACCAGCATCACTGTGGTGGAAATCTTCTTGGGAAGACTTTCTTCAGGGTCAGCACACAGAAGCTGTTGTGTTCCAAGGAAGGGGCCTGAGCCTCCATTTTGAGCCAGAAGCAGGACTTGTAAGTGGTAGCGTCTCCTATATTGTTCTGGTGTTGACATTTGAGGGGGTCACAGAGCAGCAGCCAAGGCTTGGCACTGTGACGAGTCATGAAAGACCATTGGTGGGAAGTGCACCTCGGTTGCAGTTTGCAGTGAAGACCCCAGGATTGCAGGGGTCATGGAGAGAAGCTGAGGCTTTGCACAGGAAGGGTCAGGAGAGACAATTGGTGAAAGTGCTGCCTCAGTTTCCGTGGCAACCCCAGATTTTTGGAAATGCCGGGACCGTGGGACGACCACCTAGAGCAGCGGCAGGTGTGGACTGGATCAGCCTGGGCCCTCGAGATGAGCTGTGTGTCCACGGGACAGCAGAGTCTGAGGAGTGGAGCTGCCAAAACCTTTCAGAGCCCAGAAGATCGTGAGCCGTCCCAGTTGTTCAGCTTTGAGTTACTTTGCTGGACTTGGTTTTGTTTGAGTGTGCCTGATTTTCCCCTTTGAAATAAGACAGCTACTTGTTTTGGATTTTACAACAGCCCACAGTTTAAGAGACTTTTAACAGGATTGTGAACTTTTAAGTGTTTGGACATTTTAAGGACTGTGGGGCTTTTAAGGTTGTACTGTCTTAGGTTGTGATAATGTTAAATCATACTTTGGGGATAAGAACTGGAAAGGTGGTGTTTTAACAGTGATGTGTTTTGTGTGTCAAGTTGACAAGGGGTCAATTGTGCTGGATAGCTTTAGTGTCAACTTGACACACCTGGGTTGATGGAACCTCAATTGGAGAATTGGCTCCATTGGACTGGCCTGTGGCCACATCTGTGGAGTATTGTCTTGACTGTCAAGCAGTGTGGGAGGGCCCAGCCTACTATGGGTGGTGCCACCCTGGGCAGGTTGTTGTCTACAGTATAAGAGGGCAGGCTGGGCATGGGCCAGGGGAGCAAGCCAGTGAATAGCATTCCTCTATGGCTTGTGCTTCAGTTCCTGCCTCCAGGTTCCTGCCCTGAGTTCCTGCCTTGGGCTCCCTGAGTAATAAACTGTGACCCAGGAGATGTAAGCTGAATAAACCCTTTCCTTCCCAAGTTGGTGTCAGTCAGAGTGTTTTGTCCTAGCAATGGAAGACAAACTAGAACACCCATATTTTGTTTTATTTTTTATTTTATGTGTATAAGTGTATTGTCTTCATGTAGGTAGATATGTGCACCCTTATCATCCAATGCCCACAGAGGTCAGAAGAGGGCATCGGATCCCCTGGAACTGGACTTTAAGGACGGCTGTTAGATGCCATGTGGGTTTCCAGCCTGGGGTTGGAAAGCAGTGCCATCTGGGGACATCCTGGCACCCCGAGACAGGGCCAGAGGGAATTCATGCCATCATGTACATACTGAATTTGTAAAACATAAATAATTTACACTTGCATGAAATATCACATGTACCTCCACACCTATGTACACACCTAATAGATTCTAGGAAACTACATGGCACACACATATGTACCTTGGGCATTATTCCTTCAACCTGTGAGCTAAAGGAAGCCTAGTCCAGCAGGGATGAGAGAAAGGTCAGGAGAACCGACCTCAGACTGGGTCCCTGACATCTACCTGCTTGTCCACTTGCCTAGATGAACTTCAGTTCACTTTTCAATGGCTACATTGCCCGAAAGGCAAAGAGAGAGAGTGACTATTCCTCGCCCTAAATATCAGGACGGCTGAGGCTTACCTAAAGTGAACTCTCCCTTTCTGCTGTCTATTCGTCTCTGCAGAAATTCCAAGTAAGAAAATGCACCTTTCCCCCTTGACATTGACCTGACTCTCCAGTACTTCCTGAGCACCAGGTCCAAAATCATCCATGCCACCTTGAAACTTAACTCAGCAAGCCCAAGCTTCACTAGATGCTGAAGTTCTCTGTCCCTCTGTCCTGCTTATTCATCACCCATCAGCCTCCCTCAGGGAAGGTCCATGGACCTACTCAACAAGCAGCAGCCCAAACCCGTGGGGGAAGCAGTTTGTGTCTTGTTTGCACATATTAACCATCCACATGCCTGTTCCTTTTCTGTGACCTCTCTGGTGACTTTTCTTTTTTTAACATTTTTTTTATTGATGCTTTGTGCATTTCATACATCATTTTCCAATTCAGTTCAGGCATATTTCCCTTTCCCTTCCCCCCTACCCCCACCCCAACCGAGATCATGCATTCTGCCATAACTGTCCTGTATATTTCTCTCAGTTTTTTTTCATTTTTTAGCTATAAGTGATAATCCATGAGTACAAGCATCCTTCATGTAAAACCAATTTGCAGGCTGTTGTGCCCAAACCCCCACAGCCCCACCTTCCAGCAGGGGGTGAGGGGTTGTATGTTCAATCAGGTTGATCAAATGAGTGTCCAGACTACATTGCTGTAGTTTCACCATTCACCCCAATCGCAGCCCTTACATTCTACCATGCCCCCTCTTCCCACAGATTATTCACTAGGCTTAGAAAAGGGGCTCAGGTGATGAGAAGCAAAAGAGCCACTCTCTCTGGAGCTGTTGGTCTTGACTCTGGTCAATCTGCTGTTTCCTTTCAGAGGCTGACACGTTTGCCCAGGAACTAACCTTTCAATCCTATAATGAAGCACAAGCAAACCCGTCAAATACCAAAAGATAAATTTTTTTAATAATTTTATTATTTTCCGTATGGTATGCATGTACTGTCTGGCATGCAAGTCTGGGCACCCGTGTCGTGCAATTTTGCCGCTGGAGGTCAGAAAGAGGGCTTCGACTTCCCCTGGGACACTGTGAGTTCTCCTGGTTAATTGGAGTTTCAGACGGTTCTTGGCCGCCATGTGGCGTGCTGGGGAATCGTAATCCCGGTCCTCTGCAAGATGGGTCGGCGCTCTATCCGCGCGGGCCATCTCTCCAGCCCAGCATAATAGTTATGTAGGTTACTTTGGTATCAGACATATATGTTTAGATGATATGTTATCCATGAATACAATTTTTTCCTGTTACAATATGTACAGGGTCTTACTGTGGCTTATAATCTCCTAACCTGTAGAGGATGTACAGCTTGTCCCAGACCATCAAACTATACTACAGGGGCTATAGTCATAAAAAACGCCTGGTACGGCACAAAAACAGACCAGTTGACCATGGAATAACACCTGAAGATCCAAACCTGAGCCTCATACAAATTTCAGCCACCTCTATATTTGACACAGGGGGCAAGAAGCACACCAAGGAGAAAAGACAGCATCTTCAGCAAGTTGGTGTTGGCAAAAAGTGGATCACCACTTGTAGAAGAATGAAGATTAAACCCCTACCTCACTTTGTACAATAAGTCAACTCCCAGATGGACCAAAGACCTCAATGTGAAACCCCAAAAACTCTGGAGGTGATAGAAAGAAAGAAAAAAAACTTGCAGCAGACTAATAAGATACAGGTGTAGGAAACGACTCCTAAATCAGACGCAGCTGACACGAAACTAAAGTCATACAATTGACAATGAGCCTCTACGATTAAACTCAAAGCTTGTACAATCAAAAAGAAACAATCAAGGAAGTGAAGAGAAAACCCCCGAGTGGGAGAACCCTTCCTGCAGATATATTGACAAAGCATTAATCTCCAGCGTATACAAGCTACTTAAAAAAAAGAAGAAGAAAAGAAAACACATGAAACACTCAACACATGAGAGCAAAGAATTTGAATAAGAGAACTTCACAGAGTAGGATCAATTAGCAGATGGCCAGACAGGAAAAGAAACACCTTAGAAGTGTTCACCGCCTCTTGATAATTAAGAGAAATTTGAATTAAACCACTTTGACGCTATCATCTTACTCCAATAAGACTGCCTTTAGGATCAAAACACAATGATACCAAGTGCTGGAGAGGTTGTGACGCGGAAAAGGGAACACTCATCATTGCTGGTGGGAATGTAAACTTGTAACCACTAAAAGCCATCCACTATGGGAACCCTTAGAAGACCTCAAAACGAGCTTCCTTTGACACAGTCATACCAACTCCGGGTAATACCCACAAGACACATCCCTACTGAAAAGATACATGCAAGCTATGTTTATTGCAGCTCTGTTCACAATAGCAAAAAGCTGGAAAACCAGCCCAGGTGCCCTCACTGACGAGTGGATGAGGAAAATGTGGTACATGATCATGGAGTTCTATGCAGCGAGATATGAATCATAAAAAGGACAAATCATGAACTTTGCAGGTAAATGGATGGAGCTAGATAGACCATTATGTTAAGTGAAATCGTAAAATCAGTAGAAAAAAACAAAGACAAACTGTTTGTACCCTCATATGTGGACTTACTTTTTTAGACGGAGAGGTGAGGGCTATTTCTTTAAAAAAAACTATTGCTAGTACTTGGGGTGAAGTAGTGTGTTAACAAACGACCAGCTTTGAGTCTTTGATAGCTGTCCCTCCTTCCTTTACCTCNAAGCAATTCACCAAACGGTTTTCTACATCTGTGTGAACAGAACAAATGTCACTACTTTCTATGTCAGACGACTGCTCCTTCTCTAACAGAGGGGGAGTATCATAATCTGCTGCTTCTTCCTCTACTGAATCACTGGGCATTGTCTTTTCAGGTATAGTCACAGATCTCCGAAGTTTCTTTTTCAATAAAGGTGCTTTTCTTCCTCTTCTTACGGACTTCCGTTTTGGTGCCTGTCTTGTTTGCTTTTCTGATTCAGATGGAGAGGAAATACTTACAGAAGGAGTATTGTTACCCGGGGCATCAGACCCAGAATTATTTGATACTGGAGACTTCTGAGACTGACTGACTGTCTCTGCTCGTGTGTTGCGTGTAGATCTCCTTGTAGGAGTAGTTGTTGCAGTTTTTCGTCTTGATCCTCTGGTATTTGATGTGCCAGAAGTTTGTTTCTTTTCTTCTCCTCCTTGTGTATGTGCTAATGCATATTCCTTATGAGACGTACCTGAAAATGTTGAAAAATATTAAAAAGAATTTTAAAAATGTGTTTCAAAAACAATAATATGGCTATACTTTTAGACTATAAAGTTGTCTATAATACAATAAAATACTTGTGAATCAAATTTTAAGTGTACAGCTACTAACAAATGAGTGATAGGAGGTGTTACTGAGACAGGGTCTCTTGTATCCCAACCCGGCCTTAAACTCACTATGTAATAGAGGATGACCTTGAAGTCCAGGTGTTAGTATTACAGGCATATGCAACACAATACCCAGCTTGTCACCAGTACTTTTAATAGCTAATGAAATAAGTCACAGTCAGATCTGGATAGTAGAAACTTTATTGGGGGTGTGTTTAGTTAGGTTAAAAACTAATTATGAACTGTTACACCTAAAACTACTTGTTTATAATTTGTAGATGTTCCTTATTTATAATTAACTAACAGACGTTACTAACAGGTTGTTGTTTAGTGCTCTACACAGTAAGACTTGAAGTCTCTTCCAAGGATTAAAATTGTGAAACAACTTTTTTAGTTAGAAAATTTAACTTGCTGGGCATGGTGGTGTATACCTTTAGGCTAGGACTCAGGAGGCAGAGGCATGTGAGATCTGGTCTACAGAGCAAGTTCTGGGCCAGCTAGGACTACAAGGAGACCCTATCTAAAAAATAAAATTTAAAAACCCACAAACTTTACCAAAATTTTCTAATGACATGGTACTTGGAAAAATAGTCCTCGGCAACACAAATGAAATGAGAGGAAGAACTTCTGTTTCAACATTCCAAGGTATAAAACCAATTCTGTAAATTTAAAACAAAGATATCTTTAGTTACATGATCTTAAAAAATTATGCCAAGAGTACAAAACTTCGAAATTCTCCAAATTAGGTTACTAAGACTAAAATGCAGTGCCCAAATAATTAAACTCACACTTAATCATTACTCAAATATAGCTACAAATTGGTTGTTAAATTGAAAATGTAGAGATGGCTCAGTGGTTAAGAGCACTGGCTGCTCAAATCCCAGCACCCATACAGCAGCTAACCAAGATCCAAACTCCAGTTCCAGGGATCTGCTGCCCTCTTCTGACCTCTATGGGTAGTGCATGACACAGGTACACTTACATATAGGTAGATAATACACTCTTACACATAAAAAATTTAAAAATAAAAAGATAAAAATTTATAAACAAAACATTTAAAAGCATATTTTTCTAGGGTTGGAAAGATGGCTTAGCAGTTAAAAGCAACTGCTGCTCTTCCACAGGACCTGAGTTCAGTTCCCGGCACCTACACAGTAACGACAACTACCTGCAACTCCAGCTCCAGGGGATCTAACATCCTCCTCTAGCCTTTGAGGGCATACACATGCACACACTCATGCACACACATACACGTATGCATAAGACATAAATTAAAAATAAATCTTAAAAAAGGAAAGAATTTAGTTAGCATTCTCATAAATGTTTTAACTTTCATTCTCTTTTGCCACTGTAAAAAAATTATCAACCTTGAGGTAAACTGGACATAGAATGTAAGTTTCAAGTATATAATCTGATGAATTTTAAGCAGTACGGATCCTGTATACCCTATAAGAAACAGAACATTTCTATCTTCTAAATACGCCTCCCTCACATTCTACACGTTTGGACCCTTTCTTTCAGGATAAGTATTGAAGGAAGTTTTATTGGTACATTACTTTTTTGTGTATTTTTTGAGACAGGGTCTCCCTGTAGCCCCAGCTGTCCTGGAACTCACTCTGTAGACCAGGCTGGCCTTGAACTCACAAAGATCCGCCTTCCTCTGCCTCCCAAGTGCTAGGATTAAAGGCTGTGCACCACCACGCCCCAGGCAGGAAACACTTCTTAAGGCACAACTGTCAATGACTTCCTGTGCCCCCTTCCCAGGATGGGAAACACACCCATGAGAAGCAAAAGGAGAGGCAGTGAAGCGTCACTGAGCATGATGGCTGATCTTGGTTGTCAACTTGACACACCCAGGAAAAAGGAACCTCAATTGGAGAATTTCCTCTATCATCTTGACCTGTGCGCATGTCTATGGGGCATTTTCTTAATTGGTAATTTATATAGGAATATCCAGCCCTTGGCTGTATAAGAAAGATAGCTGAGGGGCTGGAGAGATGCCTCAGCATTTAAGAGCACTTGCTGCTCTGTGTATGACCAGGGTTCAATTCCCAGCACCTACATGGCAGCTAACAACTGTCCATAATTCCAGTACCAAGGGAATCTGATGCTCTCTTCTGACCTCTTCAGGCATTGCATGACATGGGTGCACTTACATGCATGCAGGCAATATACCCATACACACAAAATAATAAATGAAATACTTTTTTAAAAGACAGGTGGCCAAACAAGCCAGAGGGAGCTGTGTTTCCCCCATTGGTTTCGCTTCAAAGTCCTGCCCTGTCTTTCCTCAAGGATGGACGTGACCTGCAAGCGGAAACAAACCCTTTCCTCTCCACACCAGTTTTCATTAGTCTTTTATTATAGCAACAGAAAGCAAACTAGAACACAGCCCCTGCTGTGGAGGACAGCACTCCCCCTCCTCCAGTCAGCTTTACCCCACCTCTACCACCTAAATGGCCCCCCAGCACACAAGAAAGATGTGTCCTGGGTTTGCCCCATCAGCTTCTCTCTGGCTGGGACCACCCCGGGGTATCTGCAGGTCTGACACCTTGCTATGTGAGGAGGCTGTGTGTGGCAGTGAGGGACACCAGTGTATCCTATATCTCAGGTTCCACCAGCTCCCTGAGGCTGTGCATGAGGCTTTAGGAGTAAGCACCTGTAAAGAAACGAAGGGATAGACATTGAAGGCAATAAGCATCAATTAAGCCCCAAACCATGTGAGAAATATTAGGTCCCAAAGGAGGTAACTACAAATTTTTCCCTATCCCTCACACACTCACATACATGAATGGATCCCATGGAGGGAGGGCAGGCACTGTTCCAGCCATGTCTATTGGAGAGGCCAGGACACAAACACAGGGCTGTGTCTATAGAGAGGCCTTCCATGCTAGAAAGGGTTGTAGTCATCCTCTCCTCAAGATATCCTGAACCAACCAGATGCACTCACTGCATCAGCTTACACGTGAGAGCAGAGCCTGCATGCTCAGCAGTGCATACGGAGTATTACGTGTGTCGAGGTGAAGTGAGTGCATTGAGGTGAGAGGAGATGGCCAGAATTAATATGAGGTAAGGAGAGGGAGGAGCCAGTCAGTAGTCTTCTTGGTGGCAGGAAGGGAGAGTGGGAAGAAGCCTTCAAAGGGGACAAGTCCTAATGCAGATTAGATGTTAGGCCAGTGAGTCTCTAAGTTAGCTAGCCGTGTCACCTGCAGAACTTTAACGATCCCAGGCCACATCTGACACAGGCTAAAGCAGAACCTCTAGGAGTAGCGCCCAGGCAGTGAAGTCTTCAAGACTCCCGGGGACTGCAGTGTGGCTGTCTGTTAAGATCACAGTGCTCATCCTCCACCTTCATTTTCTCATTGAATGCTCGCAGTAATCCTGTGTTCCTATAGTCACACGTTCTTCACACAACAGCCCTAGGGAAGTTCAGTAACCTGTCTAGGGTTGGAAGCTGAAGCAAACTGGAGGCTCTTGAAGCTGGCGTGGTGTCTGAGGGATCTTTTTCCTCACGTCTAGGACAGGGTGGGTGGGTGCCCAAGAGAAGTGCAGTCCATGTTAGGTAGAAATGGAGTTCCCGTGCCAAGGGGAGAGTTTCCTGGAGATAACTGCCAGACTCAGACAAGGTGAGGAGGGAATGGTCATGGGTGGTTAGCCATGAGACCCCCTGCTGGGCCCCTCTTCTCATGACTTCGTCCCTCCCCAGCCTGGACATCCACCGCAGACCAGACTTCTGGACACCAGCCTCATCCGCAAGTTCTGCATAGTTTCATCTGTGTAACAATTGCTTGGCTTTACCCTGACCCTCTAGGGTCCTCTACTACCTACCAAAGCAGGCCCTGCTCTCTGCCCAAGCCCAGACCCTCCATACTCTGAGAGCCTCTCTTCCATCTCTAGGACTGCTCCCTCTCTCAGGGATACAGCTACGGACATCCTGCAAGTCACTTGCTCTGTCCCCCTGCCTCGGCTCTTCCCTATCTTACAACCTACTGCATCTGCCTTCCCTGGGGTTTGGTACAGCGGAAAGTATAACTGTCTTAATCATGTGCAGACAGGAAGGTGACACAGACTGACAAGCCCCACTCGCAGGTCCCTGCGTGCAGCTGTGAGTCCATCCATCGCTGTCAGCAGAGCTCTGGGGAACGTGTTTATACAACCTTGGGTGGGAAGTTTGCAGACAGACAGAGAGCCCCTGTGCCTCCTGTGGCCCCTCAGGGACCTGGACTGATGTCGCAGCAGCACATTGTGGGCTAAAGAACTGCTCACAGCAGCCAGCTCTCAGCAGGAGCCTTGCACTGCAGAGCCAGCCAGCCCTGGCTTGCACAGCCTCCCATACTCCCGCAGGCCCCGCCACTTCTCATGAGCAGACCTCTGCCCTGCCCCATATGGTCATTAACACAGGCAGTCCAAGGCACTGCCTCCTAAAATGTACGAAAACAGAGATGCAGTCAACTACATGTGAGGAAACTGAGCTTGGGATTATTCAGAAATAGAGCAAAGACTTAGCTTAGAATCTAGTTTGTCTTTATCTGGCTTTCTACATGCATTTGTTTCTGTCTCAGGTACAAAGCCTGACATATCTTGGCAGTGACCACAGGGACATATACCCTCCATCTCACAGAGTGGGACTCCTTGGGTCAAAGTCTCTCTCTTATCCTTACATACCCTGGGCTGTCCACAGGGTCAAGAAAGCCATGAAGCTGGCCCTACCTCGGCTGGAAGAGTGAGATGTTGAGAGGCTAAACCAGATTCACCACAATTCACTAGTGTTGGGATTGGGTGAGACACTAGGGCTTCACCATAATCCCATAACAGGGTCCCTTTGCAGTGTCCTTGTGGAGACAGAAAGAGAGCCCAGAGCATGAGCCTGGGCCACAGGATGCTGGAGCCAATTATTGATGTTCTTTTATCTGCATGGCTTCATTTCCTTAGTCCAGAAGGATGGGAGGCAATGTCCTTCCCAGCTAGAAATAAATAAAATGCCACTCTAGCCACATTGCAAGTGCTGGGTACCCACATGTGGCCAGTGACCACCATGCTGGGCAGTACCGCTGGAGAACATTTCCATCATCTCAGGAGCTCTGCCAGGAAGAGCTGGATCCAAACAGCAATAATCATAGGGCCTGTGGTTAAGAGGCTCTTGAACAAGCCAGAGATGTGCCTTGGGGGAATAGAAGTTTGTCCCTTCTTAGTGGGCACTTTCCTGTGCAGGGCAGTGAAAGATGGTGACTAGTGAGGCCCCTGAAGCTGGACAGGACAATGGACAAGCTGGGTCTTGATATGGAAGGAGAGCTGGAAGTCAGCTGCTCGCCAGGTGACAGAATAATCAGAGGAGAATCTGCCCAGCACGGGAACTTTCCTAGCACAGCCTGGACTCTGTCTCTTCCTGCCCACAGTGGCTCCAGTCTAGACACTTGTCACTGCTTCCCTGTGCACCCCACTCTTTTACCACCACATAGTCAGCTCTGGCCCTGTCAGTCCTAGTGAAGGGGTCTGCCCACCACCACCACCACCACCACCACCACCACCACCACCACCACCGCTCAGATGCTCCCTTTCCACTGAGAGTGGGATAAGGAGGGGTGGAGGTAGTACCTGCAGCAGAGAGGGGACATCTGTTGAAGAGCCTTTTCCAGGGATGATCCTGAACAGGAGCAGGGAGCAGGGGCCAGAAGTCAAGCTGAAGCTGATGTCTCGTCTCAGGAACTGCAGTGTCTTCATATTGCAGGAGGAGACAGAACTCAGGAAGAGTCCTGCCCATCCCTCCACCCTGTACCATGACAGAAGGCCCAGCCAGCTGCTTCCTCAGAAGGAACTCTGCAATGCCCTTGCTGGGGCATGAAGTGTCGCTAATCCCTGGTGACCACCACCCCATTTCACACAGGAGGACGATAGCCGAAGCATTTCTCATGGGTCCCCACATCGCCAGGTGGGTTTCTGATACCAGGCTGCAAGCAGGTGACTGACTCTGCAGACTTGCTTCTAAGTCTTTGCCCTGTCTTGGTCCCCCCTTCATCTTCTCCCCGTTCCTCTCCTAATCTCTTCAGAGGCTAGTGCTTGCTTGTGACAGGTGGAGGTATGAGCACAGCTGTGTCACTGACCTCCTCCCTTGTGGTCATTCTGAGGTATGAAAGGGAAGGACGTACCCATCAGGTGCTTCTACATTAGTGCACCAGGACAACGGCCTTCCTTGTGCCTGGTGCCTTGTCCAGGAACTACAGTAGCATGAGAAGCCCCATCATGTAGTCAGCCACTGAACCCAGTAGCCAGTAATCCTGAGCTGCTGCAACTATGGCAGGAGCAGGACCCCAGTCTGTATATTTATAAAGGAGCAGGTCTCAGCAGTACCCAGCTGTTGCACACACTTTGTGAGTGCATTTATCTTGCCATATATTTTGGTCTTCAAGCACAGATGGCTCACAACTCCCTTAACCACACGTATGTGTGTGTGCGTGTGTGCGTGCGTGTGTGCACACACACACACAAACACACACACATGCACCCACACACATACTGGGGATCTCTTAGCATGCCTGGGGTTCAAGTACCCACTGCATACATACCCCAAACCTTCTCTTTATATGTGGTACAGATAACTCTGAAACTTGAGGAGACAGGAACATTTAAGGGAGTGTGCCCCACATATGCCTTTTTCTCCCATGATTACAATAAGACCTCCAAGCTCTGAAAGTCTCAGGAGGTACTCTGTGAAATTCCAGCTAGCATGGAGCTGCTTACCATGCTCACAGCACCTCAGCTGACCTGTATTTTCTGAAAAGAAGACTTCATCTGTGCCATATTCCCAGGCCTTCTGTCTATGACCTGTGGAGGAAGGTGTCTGTGGAAGGTGTGAGCCCTGTTTTTCACTGGTGGAGGTTTGGTGCTGAGAGGCCATCTGGGTAAGGAGAGCCAACTTCCAGGGAAGTGTATCCAACTCAAGGTCTGGGAGCCACATG
This sequence comes from Rhizomys pruinosus, assembly GCA_009823505.1. NCBI lineage: Eukaryota > Metazoa > Chordata > Mammalia > Rodentia > Spalacidae > Rhizomys > Rhizomys pruinosus. Next base: position 79,109 of record VZQC01005422.1, on the reverse strand, counting down.
TACACCAAGGACAGGTATGAATGAGGCCAGTACAAACTTATAAACATACCCAAAACATGAATGTGTGCTTGTGTGATTACGGTTTTTTTGTAACTCAATTTAATGGTTCTCTAGTGTGAGCTTTATAGATAACATCATGCCAAAATGTCCAAATGTTGGACACACCTTCAGAAGGCCAATAGACCCCCTCCTGAGAGCAGATAGCATTTTTTAAAATAAAGGATTTGTTACAGATTTATCAAGGCATCAAGCAAAACAAAATGAGATGATCCGGGGCTGGAGAGATGGCCTAGCGGTTAAGAGCGCCGACCGCTCTTACAGAGGACCCGGGTTCGATCCCCAGCACCCACATGGCGGCCGAGAACCGTCTGAAACTCCAATTCCAGGAGAACTCCAGTTCCAGGGGAATCCGAGACCCTCTTCTGACCTCCGCGGCATTGCACGACACGGGTGCACAGACCTGCATGCAGACAGTACATTGATACACACAGAGAAATAAATAAAATTAATAAAAAAATTTAAAAAAAAAATGAGATGATCCCACTGCCACCCTAGCATGCCATCTCTTACCTGTCTAGGCCTCAGTTCTCCACCTATGACTGGTCCAGATATCTCCTAAGGCCCCTACAGATCTGTCACATGTGTCCTATGAAGTTCACTCTTTCACATCTTACTGGCAAAGACACACACAGACTGAAAATGAAAATGTGGAAGAAGACATGCAAAGTAAATGGACACCCCAAAGAAGCAGTAATCAAGTGGACTTCAAGGTAAGATTAGAGGTGAGAAACTTACTAATAATAAAGAGAACTTATTAATAAAGAGAACAGTCTATCAAGAGGATATAAAAATCATATATATATATATATATATATATATATATGCACTGAATGTTGGTGCATGCAATTTCATAAAACAAACATTACCAGACATACAAGAGTGAGATAGAGGTATCTAAACACAGCTGACCGTTGATTTCAGTAACCACTCTAATCAATAAGAAGATCATCCAGACGAAACAATTATTAAAGAAACTTCAGAGTTAAACTGCATCATAGATCAAATGGTCTTAACAGACATCTACAGAATATTTCATCTGATAGCCATGGCAGACACATTCTTCTCAGCAGCCCATGGAACTTTTTCCAAAATAGATCACATTTTAGGCCTGGAAGCAAGTCTTAACAAATGCAAAAATGTCAAAATAATTTCTTGTATCTTATCAGATCATAGTGGACTAAAACTAGACATCAATAACCAGAGAAACTACAAACATAGTAGAGACTGAGCATTTTGGGTAAACAAGGGACAAAAGGCTGATCTGCCTTCAGGCCTATTGCTGTGACAAAATATCCTGCCCAAAAGCAGCACAGGGAAGAAAGGCATTTGCTTTAGCTTACAATTCAAGTTACAGCCCATCATTTCAGAGAATTCAAAACAGGAACTTAAGCATCACATCATCTGGTCACATCTCTGGCCAAGCACAGAGAGAAAATAAACTGACGGCTCTTTGTTGCCAGCTTGCTATTCTCTGCTTGCTTCTTCCCGACCCTTGTGGTTCAGAACCCACAATGAGCTAGGTCTTCCAACCTTAGGTAACAATCGAGACAGTTCCGCACAGACATGCCCGACCTGATCTAGACTGTTCCTTAACTGAAACCCTCTCCCTACACGGTTCTAGGTTACATCAACTTGACAGCTAAAACTACCCAGCACAGGCCCCTTCTCTGACTGTGGAGGGGAGGGATATCATGGGGCACTCTTCTTCTCTTCATGAAGAACACTCTGACAACAGAGAATCTGTCCCTTTGGTCTAAGGGGAAATCACTCTGCATCTGAAGTCCACCACCAATATAGAACATGAAGTTTCTTGGCTTTTAAAGTTTCTGGGACAGCAGTACAAGCATTCTCAGCACTCAGCATTTTACCCGTGTAGCCTCGGCAAGCAGAAGGCAGCAGTAGATGCAGACAATGGGGAGAGTGATTCCCAGAGGCCTCCTCCTCCTCCCCTTCCTTCAACTATCACCTTTATCCTACTTTGTTTACTGCTCCAGCTTCTGCTCCTCTCCAGAATACAAACGACCTTGACTAATGTCCATACGACAACTTGCTTGAAGCTAAAATGCTGGAACAACTGTTTTCCAGTCCGACATAAAGGAAATCATTGCTCCTATTCACACAAAAGAAAAGCTGAACAAACTGAAAATCAACAGCATTTCTTAGAGCTGTCAGAGAACTGAGATCAGAGGGTAGACCTTGCCCCCAAATCAGAAAGATGGACAGAGAGAAAGAACATTCCTGGGGACTAATCTAAGGATAGGAAGACCCAAGTTGTAGTTGACAAATTGTCAAAGACTCAGTGTAGGCAAATTTAAAATTTAAAACTCTGGTACCCAGTTAGGATGGTAATACTGCACATCTTTGTGAGTTGTTGTTTTTTTTTTTTTAACTCAGGAGCTCTAGAAGATTCTCACAGTGTAGCTCAAAGAACAGTCTCTTTGTGCTTGTTTGGTCAGGGGAAATAGTTATACTGCTCTTATTAAACCCTTTCCTCATGACAAACAACTTCAGTACTTTACTGATATCCTAAGAACATGTTTAATGGATTTGTAGGAATAAAAGTACTCCAATCCCAGCCTTTCAATCCTTAGGGTCACCTAAGTAATGGGGTGATGAGGGCTAGACAGGGCTCAGTGGTTAAAAGTGCTGGTTGTTCTTGCAGAGGACCAGGGTTTGGTTCCCAGAACCCACATGGAGGCTAACTCCAGTTCCAGGGATCTAATGCCTTCTGACCTCCATGGGCATAGCACATGTGTGTTGCACTTATTTATACAGGCAAACACTCATACATATAAAATAAAAACAGATAAATAAAAAATTAAAAAGAATGAGAGTAGGTAAAGAGTAGGACTGAGAAGTGCCCGTAAGTCTGTGACTCAGTGGCACAGGTTCAGTGAGCCCAGCACACACCTCCCTTCTTCCACACCTCATCATCCTATCGCTGAAATCCAGAGGCCGAAGATTCTTTTCCCAATATATTATATTCAACATTTGGAGAAACAATCACAAAGTATGCCAAGGCAGAAACACATTTTGAAGACAAGAAAGGAAGGAAAAAAGGAAGGAAAGGAAAATAAAAAAGAACCTAATGTAGACTCAGATACGAGGCTTTTGGAATTAGACTAGAAATTTTGAAAATGATATCTGTACTCGTTGCCTTTTCCACTGCTGTGACAAAAGCCTGACAAAAGCAACTCGAGGGTTTATTTTGACTCCTGGTTTGAGAGTACAGTCCATCGTGGTTTGGAAAATCATGGTAGCAGGTGTGGGATGATGCAACTGGTCACATTGCATCCACAGTCAGAGAGCAGCCAGAGCGACAAACGCTGCTGCTCAGCTCACTCTCTCCTTTTTGTTCAGTCCGAGACTCCAGCATGGTGCTTCCCACATTCGGGAGGCAGAAGCAGGCAGATCTCTGTGAATTCAAGTCCAGCCTGGTCTATATGGCGAGTTCCAGGCCAGCTGAGACTAAAAGGAGACTCAGTCTCAAAAAGACAAAAAAAAGTCAAATTATATTGTATGAAAATTGCAAAAGTTCAATAAAATATTGTTAAGATTAGCCATCATGATCATTAATATGCAGAGGGTTCAATGGATAAAATATTGTAAGATTAATCATCATGATCATTAATACGCTGAGGGTTCCATGGATAAAATATTGTAAGATTAACCATCATGATCATTAATACGCAGAGGGTTTCATGGACAAAATATTATAAGATTAACCATCATGATCATTAATACGCAGAGGGTTCCACGGATAAAATATTGTAAGATTAACCATCATGATCATTAATACGCTGAGGGTTCCATGGATAAAATATTGTAAGATTAACCATCATGATCATTAATATGCAGAGGGTTCCATGGATACAGCAGACAACATGCAAAATACAGTTTGAGGGGTACAGTCCATGATGGTGTGAAGTCATGGGGACAGGAACTTGAAGCAGATGGCGCACAGTCAGGAAGTAAAAGATGAATGTTGGTGCTTCATTCTCTTTGCCCTTTTTGATCAAACAAGACCACAATTCGTGGGGTGTGCTGTCCACCCCAGTTAAATGTCCCTGGAAGTGCCTTCACAATTACATCCAAAGGTATGCTTCTGTGCTGATTCTAAAATCAGTCAAGGAGACAGTAAGGATAATCACAGCATTCAGTAAGGTGTTGTGTGAGTCCTGGGGGAAAACAGAGGTGTGGGTCAGGGCAGCCTGCATAGGCAGTAGATGCCTGTGTTATCTTATTTTATTTACTATTACTGGTGTGTGATGTGGGGGAGGGGCATGCACATGCCACAGTGCACATGTCATGGTGCACTTGTAGAGATCAGAAGACAACCCTCAGGAGTCATTCTCTTCTTCAACTATGGGTAGCAGGGATTGAATGGGTTTTCAAGCTTATTCAGTAAGATTTACCTGCTAAGCCATCTAACCATCATACCCCTGTCCCCATATCTTGGGCTATAACTTGACCCTTATATTTACTTTTCCTGGGAAAAGAGGCATCCCAGAGTTTCTCTGAATCACAGATTCAGAAACTTGCCCTCTCATGGTGGTTTCCTATCTACCAGTGTTCCCACTCACAGTCCTCTCTATCTTTCAGAACACATGCCCCTACCTTTCCTTTGTGTGGCTTTGAGTGGGCCCCCACTTCTGCTTCATGTCAAAGGCCCACAGGCAGACATGTCACCACTCACAAACACAAGCACATGTCAACAATATAAGTAACTTGTCATGTGCTCAACAGATGTGCACTTTGAGATGCATCCTCAGCTTCAGTTCAGTTCTGCCTGTAGCACAGGTAGTGGGTGCCTCTGGGTGAGTGGCAACACACCAGGCCCCTTCAGGCTTGTGCATTCAACTCACTTGCTCCAGATTTAGCCAGTCTCCATGCCCCTCACGGTCCTGAACTGGCATGTTTGCAGGCTATGTTGTGCACCTGGAGAACTGCCCGCGTGTTCTGGTTCCAACTTCTCCTGCAGCTACAGAGAACTAAAGAAAAGGCTCATGCTCCTGGAAGGACCTTGTAGGTAGAGGAGAGACAATGTTCCGGTTTGTTTTTCTGTTACAGTGATAAAACACTGACCAAAAGCAACTGGAGGAGGAAAGGATTCACTTCATCTCACATGTCCAGGTCACAGTCCATCACTGAGGGAAGTCAGACAGGAACTCAAGCAGGAGCTGAGGCAAGAATCATGGAGAGCACTGCTTACTGGCTTGCTCCCTCTGGCCTGCCCAGCTACCTTTCGTATATAGCCCAGGCCCAGCTTCCTAGTGATGGCACCACCCCCAGTGAACTGGGCACTCCCACTTCAAACATCAATCAAACAATTCCCCAGAGACATACCCACAGGCCAATCTCAGGGAGAAAATTCCTCAGTCGAAGTTCCTTCTTCCCAAGAGACTCTCATTTGTGACTGGTTGACAATAAGGGCTAGCCAGTATAGACAGATTATGAGAAAGAGGTGACAGAGAGAATGTTGGGAAGTGGATTATAGGTCTCTACTCCAAGACAGGATAGGAAAAGTTAAGTAACAGGAACCAGAAGGCCTATATATCACAGCAAGGAACAAGGTCATCCTCTCTTCCCCTAGCCTCAGATCCAAGTGTCCATAGAGTTGGGTGGTTGAGGGAGAAGCCAGTAGGATCAAACAGGTTTGCGAACCCCAGTTGGGCCCATTAGTTGCTGGCAACTTTGACCGAAAGACTTAATCATTGTGAGCCCTAGTTTCCTCCTCAGTGAAATGAAAAGAAGAAATGCTAATCTGCAGAGGGGAAGCCTTTCAGATGTGCAGGCTGTGCATTCTCACGGTATTTGCACATTCTCCTGCACACTACAGTGATCCATTTACATGCTTAATTTATTTCTGAGTCACCCAGGAGCCTGGGAACCCACCCCACCCACCCAGAGTGCTGTAGAAATCCTCCTGCTTTACTCATCAATGTAGCCACAGTGTCTAGCACATCTGGAGCACAGTAGGTGTTCATAGACTAAGAGAGTGACATAACTCAGCAGAACAGCACAAGACATGCCCTAATGCAGAATGGCCACAGCTACCATCAATATTGTTGGAGAGATGCTGCTGCTGAGTGTGTTACCCAGATGCAGAATTCCTCCATAGTCAGACGCGTTTCTTTTCCATCTTATTTTGTCTAATGACCCAATAGCACTCCTCTCTAACTCCCTTTTTCTCCAGAGACTTGTCTCTCATATTTTCCCCCTTTCTTAGAAAGCATGCCCTCTGCTTCTTCAGTGAACCCTGCAGTTTCTTGGGAGGTTGTAAGGTCAGTGGCCAGAGTTTTCCTTTCTGCCTGGTGTCCAGAAGCCAAGAACCATGGGTCCCAGCAGACACAAATTACTGGGCTATCCAGTGTTCTCCCAACAATCCAATGCTTTTGGTCCTTGCTAGAGCTAGTACAAGCCCATGGGATGCCCTTGCCATCCCCAGTATTGGAAGTGCTCCTAGGGCCTTCAGGAGATCATGTTAGAGAAGCACAGAGCCAAACCAGTACGATGGCACTCCTGCTGAAAATGGAGAAAGGAAGGTATGTAGCTATCGCGTTCGTGGTCCTTGTTTGGGAAATCCTGTTGCAAGACTGTGGACCCAGAGAATTTGTCAGCTGGGACATAGAGCAGTATCTCTCCCTCCAATGGATAAAGACACTGCCCTCCCTTCCCTGCTAGGAATCCAGCCCAGCACCCAGGCCCTCAGCCTCCTAGGTTTCTTTGAGTTTTTTTCTCACCTGAGCATTTGTAAGAGGTGAAGGACCATAAAGAAGGGTTCTGGCCATCTTTACCATTGATGCATGGTTACTTCCTCAGTATCCAGACTGGTGCTTTTGAGGCCCTGGGATCCCCTAGTTCCAGTGTGTAGAATGAGACAGAGGCACCTGACCTCTGGAGAAACCAGGAGCTTAGGCATGGCTCTAACACAGAAGAGTGGTCCCAGGCCTTTCCTTTTCCCTCCCTCCTCTCTGACCAATCGTCTCCAACCCCTCTAAACCACCCACCCACAGGGGTGCATACAATGAGCCCCTTTCCACCCAAATCATTTCTCCAGTCATTTCCTCTCCCAGTCAGCGATCCTACAGATTTAGACTCAAAGGAGTTCCCATTCTCAGCCTGCCTCTCCTCCAACAGAAGTCTAGATGCGGCGAACGATAGAGGCAAATTCCAGCGATGCAGCATGTCAAGTGAGTCAGCCCCAAAGGGATGGGCAGACACTAACACACAGGAAATTCCATGCCTGTGGTTTACCTCCCAGGACCTGCAGACAGAGCCCACACCTCTCTTTGGATAAGGTTAATTCTTCTCTATACAGGTCACCCCAAGCTCTGGCCAATGCTCTTTAATATCTGCTGAAGATGTGGAAGAGCAGGTACTGGGTAGAGAGAGACTTATCTGGACTCCATAAGATACCAGACTATTAATATCAGCCATTGAAATCCTCCCAAGAATACCAATGTGAAACTGTATAGCAGGAAGGTACTGTGCCTGGACAGTAAGGGTCAAAAATACGGACCCGTCACCAGAGCTTCATTCGGTCATTAATAATGAGTCCAACCCATAGTGATTTCATAGGATCAGAATGTCTCCCAGTGCAAGGCCGCTCAGGTTTGCAGGCTTCCATCCAACCTTATCAGGGCCCAAAAGGAGAAGTACTCCCAGCCCTGGGTGGATTCTTCCTTTCAGGGTTTGGTACAGCTGACTTGTGAGGTGGTCGCCTAGCCTTGCCTCTCTAGGCTGTGAAGAGGATATGGGCTTTTCATCACCCATCCATCCTCACTCTCGGCTGCTCTTACTCTCCATTTAAATCCAAATGTTTCTACCTCTGTAGGAACTGGATGTGGCCACTGTGCTGGTGTAGAATGCTGGCAGCAATTTTCCTCCAGCAAGTGGCCACCTCTCGGCCTGCCAGCCACAGGCTCCGCATCCCAGTGCAACTCCCACTTCTGACCTGTCGCCTCCAACTTCAGGGCAACCTATTCTCACTTCAGGTTGAGTAATTTGTAAGAAAGACTCACAAAACTCAGTTCTGCCTACAATGAAAATATTATTATAGCAAAAGTAGACAAGTCTGAAGCAAGCAAGGGAAGAGACACATGGAGCAGGGTCTGGGATCACCTCAAAGACAAAGCTTCTGGGTCCCTAGCACATGAAACATTTCTGTACCTACAAGGTGGCTAACAACCATCTGTAGCTCGATGTAAATCAAGGTCTGAGAATATCTCAGAAAAAGCTCCTGTGTTCCCAGAAGGAAGAAGCTTCCCAGCACCCACATGGCACCTAACAACCATCTGTATTTCCAGGGGATCTGATGCTATCTTCTGACCTCCACAGGCACTGCTATGACAAAGGTGCAGTTACATACATGCAGGGAAACACTCTCATGAAAATGATAGTGAGAGGTATTCCTTAGTTGAGCTCTCTACAGAGGGTCAAGGACTGTGCCTGCACTGCCCTTTCCCATCCTTTATGGCCTTTCTGTGCACCAGGTTTCTACTTCTCACAAGGCAGTAAGGTCCAACCTTTCTCCTGGTCAGCGATGCTCAAGACTCAGGCCACTGCAGGCCTCTGTAGACCTCGGCTTGCCACATGTGGCTTCTCACTGTTGATAAGTCCTTGACCAATGGTGCTGGATGCTGGATAGTACACACCACACACACACACACACACACACACACACACACACACACGCACACACGCGCACACGCATGTGTGTATTCCTATTTTGTCTCTTACATTCAAGTATTTATCACTCTGGCAAAATTATCAGATCAGTAACTAGGTTAATTCTTACCAAACCCTCAAAACATTTATGAAATACAAGATTTCATTTAATACAAGTACACATTTAACTAGAAGCTATTTTTAGTCAATTTCTTTATTAAGGCCACATTTAAAACTTCCCAAAACCTGCTGAGCAAGATGGCACATGCCTTTAATCACAGCATTCATAAAGCAGAGGCAGGCAGATCCCTGTGAGATTGAGGCCAGCCTGTTCTACACAGTGAGTTCTAGGCCAGCTGGGGTTACAGAGTGACCCGGCCTTAGAATATAAAACAAAAACAAACCAAAAACATTAGGCATAGTGAGCTAGAAATTTTTTTTTTTTTGTCTTTTTGAGATAGGGTCTTCCTAGCTCCAGCTGTCCTGGAACTCTCTATGTAGACCAGGCTGGCCTTGAACTCACAGAGATCCGCCTGCCTCTGCCTCCCAAGTGCCAGGATTAAAGGCGTGTACCACCATGCCCAGCTTTATTTCTTTATAAGGTGACAAAAGTCAATCCCATTACTTACACAGCACTCCAGCCCACCCCTGCCTGTCAAGGAACACAATGTGCTGATGGAGCTTAATTTCAAAACAAGAGTACTGAACATGCTTAGATTGATTTTTAAACCATAAACAACACTTTGGGTCTTGCACCTTTATGTTAAATTTCAATCCACTGACACATGCAAATTTCCTCATCTAGTGAGAATACCCCTTAAATCTTTAAAACAAAGATTAAAGGGAGCAGCTTCTAGCTCGCTCGGATGGCTCCAAATGCCTTGCTGTGCATAAGATTCGGCACTAGTTTAAAGATTAAAAACTTGGCTGAAGAGATAGTTCAGTGTTAAGAGCACTGCCTGCTCTTGTAGACAGCCCAGGTTTGGTTCCCAGCACCCACATGGCAGCTAACAACTGTCTGTAACTCTAGTCCGTGTGGTCTGTGCCATCTTCTGGCCTCCACAAACATTGCATGGCCTGAGTACACTTAGTCAACATGCCAGCAAAGCACTCATACAATAAAAATAAATAAGTTTAAAAATTAAAAATAAAAATATATAAACAAAAGTCTGACTGAGTTATACTATTTAGGGTTGGTGAATTTCCTGCCAGCTACCACAGTCATACAGTTAACCCAAATTAGTAAATCCAGACGTGTTTGGGTTTTTTTGTTTGTTTGGAGGGGTTTTTTTGGTTTGTTTTGGGAGGGTTTTTTTGGTTTGTTTGTTTGTTGTTTTTTGTTGTTTTGGAGGGGGTCTTTTTGAGACAGGGTCTCCCTATAGCCCCAGCTGGCCTGGAACTCAATCTGTAGACCAGGTTGGCCTTGAACTAACAGAGATCCGCCTGCCTCTGCCTCCTGTGCTAGGATTAAAGGTGTGCACCACCACACCCAGCTGTAAGTGTTTTTAAGGAATGAACTAAATAAGATTAAATTTTAACTAAAATGTAAAACGTCCACAGATGAACTACTAGAGTAATTTTAGTTTCTCTGTAGACATGACAGCCAAGACCTAAGCTGGGATAAAACCTCCCACTATGCTTGGCCATAAACATTAATAGTTAATAAGCAAACTTTCTCACTTGAGCACAGTTGGTTACTGCTCAAAAACTCAAAGGACTGGCTGTGCTTTGTATTCTTCCAGAGGAACCTACTCTATAACAGAAAAACTCCAAAATACTGAACACGACTGCCTGGCCCACCTGCCCTCCATTTCTACATCATGAAACACCACTTCCTTGTGGTTACTTCTTCACACTGGGTCATGTCCCAACAGAATGGGAAAAGACCGGGAAGGAACCAGGCTGGGCTTCAGACAGAAATACCCCTGCTGTCCTTGAAGGGGCCATTCGGTTTGAAGGCCTTTGTCTTCAAGCTGTGGGGGTACAGCATCTTCCTTCTCTGGGATAATCCTCTACGACTGACTCGACCCCTTCCAGAAGTCCTCCCCTTTCTCCATTCCCTTGTGTGCTGGATGATGGGGGCATATCTAGACATCCTGGATCTCCTGAGTGCACATGTGGTCCACTCTTGCTTGGGGCTACTCCTCTGGGACCAGGACCAGAGACTTTGCCTTGGACATGCACAGACCCTTCACAGATTGGCTCACAATTTGCTGAGATGCCTAATAAATGCTCTCTTAACCCTTGAGGTTATATTTTCCATAAAATGCCCCAAAATATCTTTGCTTGATACAAATGGAAAAATGTGAAGCCAACATCTTATTATGCTTGGTTATTTTCTGTTGGACTTTGATGGAAAACTAAGTTATTCCTTACAATGGGCCTTAACTTACAGCTATTCTGATTACATTCTTAAAAAACATAGTCAGACTTTTTATTTTATTTTATGGACCCATCTTATGCTTCCTTTTCTTTATCTTTGGATTAATATCATTACTACATACATCTTATGCTTAAAAGTTATTTATGAGAAGTATAATTTTTCCAGAAGAAAATTGATGCTACACAGTTTAAAAGCTCATCTCCACTTGTGCACCCCTCCCCATCTCTCTACACATCAGGATCCCTACTGGGCAATCCAGCATCGTGCTTAAGAACTCCAGGAGGCTGGAACCCTGGTTCTGCTATTTACTGGCCCTATGACCTCGGACATGCTTTGAAGTTGCCTCTTGTGAAAAAAAAAATGCAGATAACAGTAGTGCCTACCTCCCCACCATGGAGTACACTCTATACCTAACAGGATGGCCACTATCAAAAATTTAATACTAAATAACAGAAAAATAAATGTTTACAAGGATGTGGAATTCTCAGCATTTCTTTTTTTTTTCTTTTTTCTTTTCTTTTTTGGTCTTTTCGAGACAGGGTCTCCCTGTAGCCCCAGCTGTCCTGGAAATCACTCTGTAGACCAGGCTGGCCTTGAACTCATAAAGATCCGCCTGCCTCTGCCTCCCAAGTGCTAGGATTAAAGGCATGCACCACCATGCACAGCTTAGCATTTCTTTTTAATATATTGATCAGTGCTGTGGTGAACAGAAAAGCCAGTCCTCAAAACACTAGAAATCTGCATCCACATTTTCCCAGGTCATTTCAAAATTACCATATGGTCCAGAAGAGTCACTAATGGATGTAAACATTCCTAGAAGAAATGCAAGCAAAGCTATGAACAGATATTTGTATTTCGTGCTCATAGCACCATTACTCACAATAAGCACAAAGGCAGAGGCAACTTGGATAACCATCTATGGACCAGTGAGTGGGAACAAACTGTGATATATGCCTTTTGTGGATTATTATTCACCTTAAAAAGAATAACATTCTGACATGTTTTATTATATGGATGAACCTTGAAGGTATTATGCAAAGTGAAAAAAGCCAGTTGTGAAAGGACACGTATTGTGTGACTCCACCCCTGTGAGATTCCTAAAGCACTTGAGCTCATAGAAAACAAAACTGGAACAGTGGTTGTCAGAGGGAAGTCACTGTGTAACAGGTACAGAGTTTCAGCTTGAGAGGGTAAAATAAAGTTCTTAGAGATGGGCTGTTTGGTAATGCGAAAACATTTAATACTACAGAACTGAATACTCAAAAATGGTTAAAATTGTCAATTTTGTTATGTATGTTTCACTACAGTATAATTTTTTACTGTATATCACAGAGCCCTAGTAAAGACATAAATGTGCAGGGTATATTTAGCCCACACGGTGCTCCCAAAGTGTGAGCTCTTCTTTCAGGAATGCTCTGCATGTCCTCTCAGCCCTGCTGCTCGCCACTCAAACCCCCACCTTTGCCTGCCCCTCCAGGTCCCCCACCGTCTTTGCCATCGCCTGTTAGGTACCTGACTCCATTCTCCCATTCATGTGCTTCTAACACTGCTGAGGCTTCTCTGCAGTCCATCCTTGCTTTTCTCGTCCACCTTGTCCCCTAGACTCTGAGCTCCTCCAGGACAGTGTGATCTGGTTCTTTCCTGTCCTAGTAAAGTACTTGCTGTAGATGTTTAGAATGGTTGCCTTACAGGGCTGGAGAGATGGCCTAGCGGTTAAGAGCGCCGACCGCTCTTACAGAGGACCCGGGTTCGATCCCCAGCACCCACATGGTGGCGAAAAACTGTCTGAAACTCCAATTCCAGGAGAACTCCAGTTCCAGGGAAATCCGAGACCCTCTTCTGACCTCCGCGGCATTGCACGACACGGGTGCACAGACTCGCATGCAGACAGTACATTGATACATATACAGAAATAAATAAAATGCCGGACGTGGTGGCGCACACCTTTAATCCTAGCACTTGGGAGGCAGAGGCACGCGGATCTCTGTGAGTTTGAGGCCAGCCTGGTCTACAGAGTGAGTTCCAGGACAGCCAGAGCTACAGGAAGACCCTGTCTCAAAAAAAAAAAAAAAAAAAAAGAATGGTTGCTTTACAAATAAGGGAATGATTAGGAGACAAATTAACTTATAAACAGATGATGGTTGCTCATTTCTCTAAAAAAAGAGGGTTCACGTAAGTAGAAGGACCTCCTTTATAATGTCAAGTTCATGGGCTCATATGTGAATTATTAGTTGAATTTTTCATTCTTGAGGGTGGCAATGAGTCACTTCACAATATTGAAGGCACCTACAGTTTTGTAGGTCACTGGCTGTAAGTCTGGGCCAACTGGAGGTCTGAGACCCTCATGTTGACAACTGTGCCTCCAAAGGATGTAGCTTTTGCTGAACATGTTACTGGCTGAAACTTAGTTTTGATCAGAAATATATATAATAATTTAGGACTTGTTTGGACCTCACATTGACATAAAAAGGAAAAATTATTCTGGAATCTTGGTGGTGGACAGAAGAATTGCCGGCAACAGGCAACCTCATAGCTAAAGGCCAGGTGCAAGAAAGCTTGCCTATGAGTTGGAATTCTCTGAGAGAAAAAACAAATTTTCTGTAGACCCTGTGAGCTCAGCGTGTCAGTGCTGAAGAATGCTCCACAACTGTCCTCCTGGGAAAGAAGGAGAGCCTTAGGTGATGGTCAGTGTGAACAAGGAAACCCTTGATTGGGCATTTTGTTTTGAGGTGTCATGTCCTGTAGCCTACTTGAGTCAGGACCAGCTGAGGCCAAGTATCACCTTGAACTCCTGAACTTCTTCCTTTGACCTTCTGGAATGCCTTGGATTACAGGCCTGTGGGCCAACACCCAGGTTTCAGAATCGAACCCAGGGCCTCTAATAAGCAAGGCTGGCACTCTACCAACTAGTTACATCCCCAATGCACCAAGCATGTGTGTGTGTATTACCCTTCTGGAGATGTTGTAACAAAGCACCAGCAACCGAGTTGCTGCAATAACATGAACACATTATCTCACAGTCCTTCCAGCTAGAAGGTGGTGGTAGTGTGGGTTCCTTCTGAAGGCTTCGAGGAAAAAGCACCTGTTCTGTGCCTCTGCGCTACCTTCTGACAGCAGTTTGTCTGAAACCTTCAGTATCCTTGGGCTTGAGCAGACATCACAATCTCTGCCACCAACATCTCATGACATTTTCCCTCTGTGAATACAGTTCCTGTTTCTCATTTTCTTTTAATGGCATGCTTTATATATTTACTTTCCCAAGAGTCATCTGTCCAACTTTAGAGCACATTCCAAATAAATACAAATAGTTGCCATGTAGAATAGAATATGACTTTGTCATGAGTTCAAATCAACCCTGCCAGAGAGTTGCTGCACTTGAGTGACAGAGAGAGGTGTAAGTACCATAGTTAAAGCCAAAGCTCATCTTTTTTTCTCTCTCTAAAGGGATAGATAGTAAATATTTTGGGTTTGGGGTTTTATGGTCTCTATTACAATTAATGTGACTTTGTCATTGTATGAAAACAACCATAATAACCATTAAACAAATGTGTATCACTGTTCCAATAAAACTTTATTGGCAAAATCAGGCCCATAAGCCTCCCTGCCCAAGCCTATTCATCGTCCTACTGCATCCTTTTCTATGCTGTTATTCTTTCCTTCCTGTCCTCCCCAATCAGATCCAGCCACTTAGAGTTTCTGCCTCAACAAAACTCTCATCATTTACTCTCCTCTTCATGCACCATCTCCTGAATGATCTTCTGCACTGACAGCAGCCTCATCCTTGTAGCCCCCTTTCTTCTCTGTCCCAATTTTAGCTGCCATGAATTCATGCTCCCCTCCCTACCCCGTGTCCACAAAAGAGATAATATCAGTATTCGTCCCTGTGCAGGGCAATTCAATACTGAGCTGGAACAAAGCGGTGTATATATAACCATATGTATGCAGTGGAAAATACTTTCAGGTCATCCATTTCGATTTATGAATCTCTTTGGCAGCCTTTGTTCTGCTCTCACATGAGGCTCTGCCAAGTTTATAAATACTTCCTTTGAATGACAATAAATTTGGTCTCCCCTAATCTTTCTCTCCATAGACAAAATCTCATTGAGGTTGCGATAGCACTAACACTTAAAGTTAACTGTTTTCTTGCTTGATCTCAACACCTAAAGCAAATGAATTTGGAGGACCTCCTGTGTCAAAGGTCACAGCTGCTCAACTCCAGGACTCTTGCCTGTCCCTGTCTTGACAGTTGGAAGCTAACTCACTTGGATGCCTGCCTCTCATGCTGTTCTATTTTGTGAAGACAAGACCATTGACAAAACCCAGACGGTTTACAGAAGGGCCGAGAGAGGTCATTTCTCCAGACCTTTGGCTGCACCTTCTCCTACGACAGATGGAGTCACCAGATGTAACAGAAGCAGTTCTTTTTTCCTCGTGGATGATGAGAGTGCCCTTTGTTTGATGAGTCCTGAAGAGCTTGAAGGTAAGGG
This sequence comes from Rhizomys pruinosus, assembly GCA_009823505.1. Taxonomy (NCBI): domain Eukaryota; kingdom Metazoa; phylum Chordata; class Mammalia; order Rodentia; family Spalacidae; genus Rhizomys; species Rhizomys pruinosus. The sequence continues at coordinate 63,509 of VZQC01005422.1, read as the reverse complement.
AACATAATAACCTGTCATCTCAGTCTCGCTTTTCCCTTAATTCTTTCTTTATTACTTCTGTAACTGGCCAGGTGCTTAACATAGTACTAGACACACAGAAGACATTTTCTTATCATCACCATCAGTATCCCCTTTCCCCTTTTCTACCTCTACTCAACTACAGAAAGCTTACTCAAGCACTTTGTAAATTCTTTTGAAAAAGTGGTTACAACAGGCCAGAACCTGAATTGACAATTAACTGATCAATCTTTTATTTTTTTTTTAAGTGTAGTAAAAATTACCATGTGGTTGATATGCTGACCATGGGCTGTGGGGAAATAAAACACCTTTGGATTCTTTCTCCTTCCCCTGTTCACTGTCGAATATGCGTGCAGAGAAAGAAGGCTTGGCGCTTGGCGCAAAGCAAAAATAGTCAAGACTAGATGCAAAGACAGCGGCCCCTGTGGTGAGGCTTTTGCTCCTCTTTCTTTTCTCTTCTTTTTCCTTGCCATCCCTCTCCTGTTTCCTTTCTCTCTCCTCCCTTTCCACCCTCCTAATCTAAAACAAATTAGCCAATGCAACCCCGTGGCTCCACTACCTCTCTAAAAGGGTATTATTACCACCTAACAGTAGTGACTAGTGATTTTTCTTTTGAATTTTGAATAATTTTGTTGCTAATTACTAATTATTTAAGAACTTGGATCCTTGGATCCTTCACATGTCTTGGCAGGTATAAACCAAAATGGAAAAGAAAATGCCTTCTTTGAATAGCTGACAGCAGCGATGATTTAGAGGATTCCAGCTCTCCCGGGTTCCTCTTCCCTTCCTTTTCTCTGGTTACTCACACTCAGCTGTGTCATTCTGGTGACCAATAAGCGGGACAGTCACCTTGGTCTCCTCCTGAGGGAAGGAGTGACTCACAACAGTCCACCTCCCACCTGCCTGACAAGCCACCTGGGGCATCTACTGCCGATGGCCGGGCAGGGCTCTGTACACAATGTGGTCTCCACTTAATAACTGCTGATTGACTGAAGACCAGGTGGCCGACAGGTTGGCTCCAAATGAACGCACAGGAAAGACGACAGCAGCGAGGCTCAGAGCCACAGAGGTGGCCTTGGGGAGGCAGGCATGAGATTTCCTGTTGTCAGTCAGACCCGCAGACTTTGCAGTCCCCCACATCTGAATTCAAACCTTCCCCAGACTGAGAGACCTTGAGCTTCTCACTCCCAATCTCCAGATCACATTACTTTCACCTGTAGATCAAAGTTAATGCTGCCCATCTCACAGATTTCTTGCGAACATCCACAACACGCTGTCCGGAAAGCACTGAGCACAGCACGTAGACACAGAACACTGAGAACAGAGGGGAGAGAGGGCAGACAACATACCTAGGAGCACATGTTGGCCCATGTTGAGTGGTATGTGGGGAACAGAGCCCAGCCCGCCCCAGGTACAGAAAGGCACGGAAGGGAAGCCGGCGACCCGTGCGTCCACTTGCTGAACTTGCTGACTACACAGCGCCATCTAGGGGCAGAGCATGCTCCGAGCAGATGGTGTCCTCAGTAAGGTCAGCTAACCCTACAGAATGCTCCTGTCCCTTTTCTCCCTGTCACATCTCCAGCTCTCTTCCTGTCGCTGTTCCCTTCTTTCCCATCCCATGTCCTTTCCCACCCAGCCGTCATTCCTGTTGTTCGTTTTTCCCCTCTTCCTTATGCAATGTTTTTCACACTGGGGTCCTCGGGGCTTTGGATAAAATGTAAATCTGTGGGAAGTCAGATAATGTCCATTCCCAAAGAGCTCTGGACCTCTTCCTGTGTGTGCTGTCACTGGCTTCTTTTGGATGGCACCGGGAACTACTGCATTGCCAGGGCTACATTGTCCCTGAACTGGGCCATGAGCCATGGACAATACCATCTGAGTCTTAAGATGGTGCAGAGGATGACTCGTGTGGAGGATGACTCCCACTTCACGACTATAGCCCCAGGGCCCACTTTCTCTAGTGAGAATCTCACTGTGAATCTTTTCTTGTTCTGTGACCAAAATAAAGACCATGCCCAGAGCTCCCGGTTAAAGAGGCAAAAGAATTCTTACTAAGATAGTAGAATAGCTGGGCATGGTGGTGCACGCCTTTAATCCTAGCACTTGGGAGTCAGAGGCAGGCGGATGTATGTGAGTTCAAAGCCAGCCTGGTCTACAGAGTGAGTTCTAGGCCAGCTGGGGCTACAGGGAGACCCTGTCTCAAAAAGACATATATATATAGATATATAGATATATATATATATATGAATAAAAACAAAACACAGAAAAAGCCAACAAACAAACAGAAGAGTGTTGGAGTCTTTTAGTCATCTGCATCTTATGGGACTTGCCAGTTCCTACTCCCCAATCTAGAAATTGTGGTTTATAAACAATGCTGATTTTTTTTTCTTTCAAAACACATTACAAAGAGACTTTGGATTCAGTTCAGCATTCTCTCCACACCTCTTTAAGGATCCCTCATTCTTTTCAAGAGCTGAGATTTGCTTTCAAATCCCAACAAGTTGTTCTTGAAATAGGATCGTTTGTTCAATATGAAGTGTTTTCAAAAACTCAATAGGAGCCCTGTAACATGATCAAAAACCTCCTGAAATATTATTAAAATATATCACTTCCACAAACCTATACAGTTCTAAATTTCCCAGAAAATTACTAAATGCCAATTTAGGTAACCAAGAACAACATATATAAAGTTATTGTATTCTGGTTTATTGATCTCTTGCCAAACAAAATGTTATTTAGTACTGATTGTGGCTATTGGTAAACCAAAATTTATTTGGATCTTATAAATCACCTACTACACATCAAAGATACTCTACAAATACTTTTAAATTCCAACCATTCCAATAGGCCAGGACATATGTAGTGGTAATTTCCTGTGGCCGTGGAAGAATCTATAGAAATGCCACGGGTGCATTTCCTTCTCGTTTTTCCTTGCTGATGATCATCTCTGGAATGTGCAATGGAACCACAGACCTTAGCCACAAGTTTGCTTTCTGTGGTTTGAGTTGCTTGTGGTCAACCATGGTCCGAAAATAGCAAATGGAAAGTTTTGGAAATAAACAATTCATAACTCTTAAGTTGTGTATCATTCGAAGTAACATTATGAAATCTTTCACTATTCAATTCCAGCCTTACTTGGGATGTGAACCATCCCCTATCTACCATATTCAGGCCTCTATGCTAGTGACCTATTAGTCTCTGGCAGCCAGCTTGGTTATCAGAGCCACCCTCAGCATCTCACTGCTTGTGTTCAAGTAGCTCTAAGTTTACTTAATGATGTTCCGAAAGCACAAGAGTAGTGATGCTGGCTAACCAGATATGCCAAAATGAAACCTTAAAGTGCTTCTGTTAAGTAACATCTCACACCATCACATGAAGGGCCAGTGAGGTACAATAAGATATTTTGAGGGGAGCAAGAAAGACCACATTCCTGTTATTATTATTACATATTGTGTATATTGTATGACTGTTCTACTTTGTTATTAGATATTTCTTGGTATGCCTAATTTATAACCTTTTGGTATGCCTAATTTATAAACTTTCATAGGTATGTATTATAGGGAAAACAACACAGTTTATGTAGGATTTGGTGCTTGTGAGGTTTCCAGATCCTCACTGGGAATATTGGGCCATATTCCCTGTGAATAAGGGGGATTGCCTGTAATTGGTTCTCATAACACGCAGCCCAAGAAATGCCAAGGAGAGCAAGAGAGGAAGTAGACAGGGTATGGGATTCAGTCAGGTTCAAAGTTCTATGAAGCTAAAAAAATATATTTTTAGAGCCAAAAAAAACTAAATTCAACCTGATGGCTGTGCTTTAGGTAGGTACTAATTCACCTTGCGATGAGATTGCTACATGATCCAAATGTGATGATGGTGCCATTGGCCACTTCCTTAAATTATCATGCTCTGCCTTGGATGTAGACCAGAACTAGACTAGCATGGACAGCAAGCCAAAACAAAGGGACTCAGGGGCAAACTGCCAATATTCTCTGGTCTTTAAAGATCCTAGAAAATGGAGATAGCAATTCCCAAAGGTAACATGAGAAAATAACCACAAGATTCCATAGAACAACAGAACGCTTTGCTTTCCTTAGTGGAAAATGAGTTTCAACTAATATAGCAAGTACAGAATTCAAGAGAGTCAGAACTTCAGTAGCAATGCTTTGTGTTTAGAAATGTGTATATAGTAGTTCAACTGTTTTAGGGGAAATGACTTAAATTTTAAGGGGTCAGTCTTTGATTCTCAAACAAAACATATAATTAGCTGGTAGATGTAAATTTGTGGTTTGTAACTTTTGTTATTTGTTTCATTATTTGAATGTGAAACTTTGTTGGTTACATAGTTTTTAGAAATCGAAAGACCCAAGCACCACCATATTTACTATTTCAGATATTAAAATCATTAGAAAGCTTTTCAGACAACTGATTTATTTAAAAATAACCAAGAATGTTAAATTCATAAATGCAGTTTAAAACTATTGAAAGATGAGGTGGGGCTGGAGAGATGGCTCCGCGGTTAAGAGCACCGATTGCACTTGCAGAGGACCAGGTTTGATTCCCAGCACCCACATGGCAGCTAAGAACCATCTTTAACTCCAGTTCCAGGGGAATCCAACACCCTCTTCTGACCTCCACAGCATTGCACGACACAGGTTCACAAACCTACATTCAGACAGTACACTCATATACATAAAAAATAATAAGTAGCCGAGCGCAGTGGCACATGCCTTTAATCCTAGCACTCAGGAGGCAGAGGCAGGTGGGTCTTTGTGAGTCAAGGCCAGCCTGGTCTACAGAGAGAGTTCCAGGCCAGCTGGGGCTACAGGGAGACCCTGTCTCAAAAAGACCAAATAATAATAATAATAATAATAATAAATAATTTTTTAAAAACTATTGAAAGACGTTTATTTCCTTTGCAGAACCTCCTTTCCCACACTTTTTAAATTTTTTTATTTATCTTTTTAAGTTGTTGTTTAAACTGTTCTCATTTTATTTATTTTCATAGGAATTATCACCTTTTAACATAATGGGTAAGTTAACAATTTGCTTTGTTTATTTTCTGTTTCTGTTTGTTAGTATCTGAGCTTCCTTGAGAGCAAGACGCTGCCTCTCCTTTGGTCCTTATAGTCCCAAATGCCTGGACCAGTGCTAACGACTGATGTTTTTAAAGATTTATTTTTATTTATAGTATGTGTATATGTGTCTGTGTGTGGGTATGGAGGCCAGATCCCCTGGAGTTGGAGTTACAGGCAGTTGTGAGCCACTTTATGTGAGTGCTGGGAACCGAACTCAGGTCCTCTGCAAGAGCAGTGTGTGCTCTTAATCACTGAAATCATCTTTCCACCCCGAGTGGAATTTTAATAAAGTACTAGTGGTTTAAAACCAAAACGTCTCAGAAGACTTCTCAGAACATAGAAACAACTGCATATACATAAAAATTCCCTTATAACATTTTGCAATCTGAGTTTTCTGACCTAGGAGGCCAGCTTCAATGCAGATACAGAGAGCTCTACCAACTTTTCCAGCCATTTTCCTCAATGGTCACTTTGCAGTATGGCAATATTCCAGAAATCTCACTGCTTCTGTGGGTTGGCGGTGCTGCATGGCCAGGCCCCAGTAGGGACGTTACCACTTTCTTTTTTTGTTACTTTAACAGAATTTTAAAGGCAAAGAAGTGAAACTTCCTTTGATACTTTTTTCTTTAAAATTATTTGACTTATTTATTTTTATTTCATGTATATGAGTGTTTGCCTGCATGGAAGTAAGTGCACCCACTGGGAGGCAGAGGCAGGTGGGCTCTGTGAGTTCAAGGCCAGGCTGGTCTACAGAGAAGTTCCAGGCCAGGGGGGCTACAGGGAGACC
>VZQC01005422.1:0-57050 GCA_009823505.1 Rhizomys pruinosus | reverse complement strand
GTGTACAATATCTTGCAGAGAAGAAGCCAGAAGAAGCCATCAGATCCCCTGGAACTGGAGTTACAGACAGTTGTTAGCTACCAGTGGGTGCTGGAAACCTGGGTCCTCTGTAAGAGTGGCAGTGCTCTTAACCACTGAGCCATCCCTCCAGCCCCCTGTTATTTTTTTTTTTTCTTCATTTCTCAGTATAATTTTCCTGACACAAACTGTATCAACCTGTCTTGCTTGGCTCAGTGGTACTTTTAAACTGTTCTTTTGAAGTCCAAGCATGTGGTGTAACCATGCTGCTTTTGATAGAAACTCCCCCCTTCTCTCTGGTATGATTCAGATTAATCTCAGTCTCAGCACAAACGAGAGAAAAGCCTAACAGCTGCAAGATCAATGACACTCCATGGCACTTTGAGGGCTGTTGGTAACATGTGTCATTTATTGCCTTTTTTGTTGTTGTTGTTTGGTATTTTTGAGACAGGGTCTCCCTTTAATCCCAGCTGGCCTGAAGCTCGCTCTGTAGAGCAGGCTGGCCTTGAACTCACAGAGATCTGCCTCCCAAGAGCTGGGATTAAAGGCGTACACCACCACAAGCCCAGTGACATTTATTGTCCGTTATGAACAACTCTGAAACTTGGTGGTTTAAAACAATAACCAGAGGGTGGAGAGATGGCACAGTGGACAGACTTGGTTTTGATTCCCAGCACCTACATGGTTGCTAACCACTTTCCAGAACTTGAGTTCCAAGAGATCTAACTCCCTTTTCTGATCTCCTTGGCATTGCACAACATCCGGTGAATGTGCCACAACACATGCAGCAATCACTCATACACATAAAATAAAAATAATAAATAAAATAGTTTTAAAAAATAACTAACTCTTACCGTGTGTAAGTCCTTGAGCTGACTAGACTTCTAGCATCGGTTACAGGTTAGCTATAGGCTCTCTCACATGTCTGTTGGGACAGCTGGGCTGAGAGCTCTGCTCCACGTGGTCTCTCATCCTGTTTTTGTGGAGGAAGCAGAGATCTAAGAGAAAGAACGAGATAGGCAAGGCCTCTGGAGGCTTGGCCTCAGAACTAACATATTGACATTTCCACCTGATTCCATTGATCAGAGGAAGCAACAAAATCAGCTCCGATTTAGAAGATGAAGAAGGGAGCTACAGAGATGGCTCAGTGGTTAAGAACACTGGCTATTCTTGCAGAGGACCAGGGTTCAGTCCCCAGCACCCGCATGGCAGCTGACAAGCATTAGTAACTCTAGTTCTATGGGCTCTGATTCCCTCTCCTGGTCTCCGCAGGCATTGCATACATGTGGCGCAACTACATACATGCAGGCAAAATGTTCATACACATAAAAAATAATAAATAAATACATAAATAAATAATAAAAAATTAAAAGACAAGAAAGTAGATTTCATCCCTGGATGAAAGGCCCCTTTCTAGAATGAGTCTACCTACAGCATAATTGATTCTTCAGGAAATGATAAAGAGAAAAGGTTTATAGCACTTACACAACTCAGGCCCCAATGTTGGACCTAAGTAATGAAACCCATGTGGCTCGCTGTGTCCACATCTCGGACTGTGGCACCACATCCTGGGACATGACATACAAGTGTGTTGCTTTTGTGTCACTCCTGTGTAATCTGTTCTGACCTTTTCTTTTTTTTTTTTATTGGTGCTTTGTGCATTTCATACCTCATTTCCAATTCAGATCAGGCATTATTCCCTTTCCCTTCCCTCCTACCCCCACCCCATCCCAGATCATGCATTTCCATAATGTCCTGCATCTTCAGGGCTTTTTTTTTTTCATTTTTTGCTATAAGTGATGATCCCTGAGTACAAACATCCTTCATATGAAACCCATTTGCAGGCTGTTTGTGCCCAAACCCCCAACAGCCCCACCATCCAGTGGGGGACTTGTAGTAAACAAGTTGATCAAATAAGATTCAATCAAGTTGATCCAATGAGTGTCCGACTACATTGATAGAGAAAATGTCGTACACATATACAATGGAGTTCTATGCAGCAGTAAAGAGGGACAACATCATGAACTGTTCTGACCTTTTCAACACAACCCATCTATTGTATCTTAACAGGACATCTGATGATCCCAGGCACCCCCTGAGGCTGCCCTCTGTCTGAGGAGCTTCTTCCTGGTTTTTGCCTTGGAGATTCAAGCTCCCTCCCTAAGCCTGAGCTTTCTCAGTCCTTAGCTCAGGGCCTGTCTGTCCCCTCCTCTGTGAAAAGAAAAAAAAAAAAAAAAAAAAAACACCTCCAAGCTCCAAGGGGTATACAGTATGCATATTGCTGGATTTTTAGAAAGTGCTATGCTTAAATAAAACGCCTTGGTATAATAAACAATTTTTTTGAGACAGGGTCTCCCTGTAGTGCCGCCTGTCCTGGAATTCACTGTGTAGACCAAGCTGGCCTTGAACTCACAGAGATCCACCTGCCTCTGCCTCCAGGATTAAAGGCGTGAGCCACCATGCCTGGCACACTGAATATTTTAAATGAAAGTTACTTGGGACCAGCAGATGCTAGATGAGGATTTTCTTTGAAGTTTCCTAGTAGCATTTTGCAAAAGATGAACACCGTCATTCCCATATCCTTACTGAAATTCCATTCACCAAGGAAGATTAAAATCATACCACAGAGAAAGTGACTGGGAATTGGACATTATACTTGATCCCACAAAACTCTGTCCTAGGCCACTGTCCTCTCTTTGGACCTACTCAATCCCTCTAAATTGTTATTGCCTTCTGAAACTGCCTAGAGTGCTCACTTCCCTAGGTGGGGGAGTATTTAAGCCACAATCACTTGGTTCCTTTATTTAGTTTAGCACTTTAGGTGGTTCCTGTGCCAATGTTCTTATTAATTAATTTATAGGGCTGGTGATATGACTCAGAGAATAAACGCATTGCCACCAAGCCTGAAGACCTGAGTTCAAATCCTTGGACAAACAAGTTATAAGGAGCTGACTCCCATGGGTTAGCCCCTGACCTCTACATGTATGCTGTAACACACACACACACACACACACACACACACACATACACACACTGTAATTTTTAAAACTTCTCAGAAGTTCTACCTTTTCTCCTGCTCGTCTATCACCAGTTTATTATAATAGACTCAAATCTTTGAACTTTCAGAGAGAATGTTTTAATTTCCCCATAATACATACACCAAGTCTTTCTCCCAGAAAAGCTGTTAAGAATTCTCTCCTCTATCAAGCCGGGTCGGGGAGGTGCATGTACCTTTAATCTCAACACTCAGGAGGAAGAGGCAGGTGAATCTCTATGAGTTCCATCCAGCCTGTTCTACATTAGCAAGGTCAAGGTCAGTCAGGGCTACACAGTGAAATCCTGTCTCCAAAATAAGAAAAAAATTCCTCTATCAAAATTGCTAAAATACATTTTTAACATTCTCATAAAACTGATGAATTAGTGATATTAACAAACTTGATGGAAGTTTTCTATAAAGCATACATAGTTTAAAATATTGTACAATACTCCATAAACATAGATTTTTTTCCTATGACAAGTTAATTTTTTCAAAAGTGTTATCTCTGGATAGTCAGACTAAAGCATTAGGAAGGGAAGTCCTCAGCACTTTATGCTCATTTTTACTCATGGGCATACTTTACATTTAAATAAAATAAACTTAGATATGAAAGACATTATTCATTCAACCAAGTTCTGGGGACATTTGTATGAGCTGAGGTGACCAGCTACTGATGGTAGAATTGTCTTGTCAGAGTAAATCAAAGGATTTCTTCCATGCTACAGTCACAGAACTGTTGGAAAGTCTGGAATATCAAATTCTAGATCATATTTCCAAGGTGGCCTCCCAGAAGAGCAGAATCATGTTGATGGAACTCTTTTCACCACCACTCCAATCCCAAGCTTCCTCTGCCACTTTCTGTAAAATACACATAGATTGAAACACCATATTATACCCCATAAATATACACATTCATTATTATACCCCATAAATATACACATTCATTATTATACCCCATAAATATACACATTCATTATTTGTCAGCCTCCTGGAACTCAGTCCAAGACCCAGGCATGCTCATGTCAACCTGGCCTCTTGGGATCTAAGATGTGTGTCTGTCCTTTATCAGCAGCGAAAGGTAGGAAAGACCAGTTTCTACAAACTCACTCATGAGAAAAAAACAGAATGTGAAAAACACCAAAATATAGACAAACATTTAAAAGGTTGGCAGTTGCAAATGACAAATAGCTTCACAGTTCTGTAGGTTTCCTGCTGGGACCTACTCAATTAAACATATCTGGGGGAAAACTTATTTTAAAATCAGGCTTGTGTCAGATTCAAAATAAATAATTGCAGTGGTCTAGACTGTCCCTTAGTTAATCATGTGTCAATTAAGTCTGGGAAACTTTTTTTGGCAGAAATATCTGGGAATTTATTTCAAAGGCTCTTAAAACCCAAGTAAATTCTGGATTTGATGGGTTCGTCTTGTGCACTAGGAAGGTGGTCACAGTCACCATTTGCATGATACTCATTTTAAGATTAGACAGAGAGCCAAGGTCACTATACATAAAGAAGAGAGGTTGTTAATTTTATATGTCAACCTCGCTGGGCTGAGCAGGATGCCCAGATAGCTGAGAAATATTGCTTATGAACGCGTCTGAGAGGTTACTTCCCAGAGAGATTTTCATCTGAATCAATACACTGTTGGCAATATGAATGACATCATCCAATCTTTTGAAGGCCTAGAATAAAACAAAAAGGTGTTGGGAGCAAAGGAAGTTAACACAACAGAACAGGTGTTTAGGGAGCAAGGGAGGCTAATACAACTGGACATCACTGTTCTCCATGGCTGCCTGGAACTTCGTAGAGATCTTCCAGCAGCCTTCATTTTCTTGACACCACATCTACCCTCTCTCTACCTCTGTCTCTCCTTCCATCCCTCCCTCCCTCTCACTGAGACTGAGTCTCTCTGTGTCACCAGGCTAGACTGGAATTAACACTGTGGTACAGTTGCCTTTCAGCTTCTTATTGCCTTGGAGCGCTGGGATTGCAGGTGTGCTCCCATGCCTGGCTCTCTCTTCAGCAGGGACATCTGTCAGCTCCTGTCCTCAGCATCAGAGCTCTGGACCCCCCAGCTTCAGAGTCTGAGTGAGGTTTCCACAGTCAGCTCTCCTCACTCTCAGACCATTGAATTTGTACTAAACTACACTACCAGCTTTCCTGATTTGCCAGCTTGTAAGTCAGTATACTGTGGAAATTTTCACATCATATAACCCTATCCCCTAAAAAAATCTCCTTATATGACTACATAGATCTTGTAGATTCTGAAGGGATCTAACTCTTGAAAAAAAATAGAAATTACTTTATCAAGGACTACAGTCACCAAACCTACAGTAGACTATCAGTCAGTGTTAAAGTGGAGAAAAAGAATCAGGAGGAGAATGAATGAAGAGATCTAATGCAGCTTGTACAATTGAAGGCTGGCTATGGGAATCTGCAGCTGCAGAGCAGGCCATCAGCAAGCAGCCTGGAACTCTGTGAATGGGCTAGACCCATGGGCTTCCTTCTTTAAGGAAACCCTAGCTCTACTCTCACAGACAGTCTTTTCTTTTTCTTTTTTTGTTTGTTTGTTGTTTTTTTTTTGTTTTGTTTTGTTTTTTTTGAGACAGGGTCTCCCTATAGCCCCAGCTGGCCTTGAACCTACTCTGTAGACCAGGCTGGCCTTGAACTCACAGAGATCCACCTGCCTCTTGCTTCCTGAGTGCCATGATTAGAGGCATGTACCACCACGCCTGGCTTAAAGGCGGTTCTTAGCCGCCATGTGGGTGCTGGGAATTGAACCCGGGTCCTCTGGAAGAGCAGTCAGTGCTCTTAACCGCTGAACCATCTCTCCAGCCCCTCTTACAGTCTTTCAAATAATTGAGTCAGGACAACTCGGGTTATCCCCTTACATAAGGATAATCTCCCTTACAAAGTCAACTAATGATGGACTTTAATCACACTTGCAAAGTACCTTCTCTGCAATAACTAGTCTAGTGTTTGAATAACTCAGGATTAAGGTAAAATAAGTTAATATGTAATACTGTTCCCAGTCAAGGATAGCAGACACTTTGTTTTGGAAATAATTTTGATGAATGTTTTCAGTCATGTGAATAAGTCATAAACTGGATTCAAAGAAATGAAAGATTTACATTCATGCAATTCCCTCCATCTATTCAGTCAGCAAATAGTTACTGAGAATCTTACGTCCATCATTCTTGGCACTATCAGGAAATAAAACAGAACAAAGTATCTGCCTCTATGAAATTCATATTCTTTGTATAATTGTGTGGTGGCCATTTTAAGCTTTCTTTTGGTAGCTGAATGAAACCGAAGCTCAGAGCATCGTGATCCAAGAAAAGTGATGAGGAAGAGAATCGGGGGGAAGATGGAGCTAACACAGGGACAGTTTGGAATCCAGGAAATTAAGACTAGAGGGAAATCTCTTTCGGATATTAAAAGCAGCAGTCATTGAGAACAGTGATGCCCAGTAGTCCTGCTCCTTGTTCTATTGTATTAGCTTCCCTTTTCCCCAAAGCACCTTCTAAAGTTAGTACCATGCCTAACTCTGGGTTACAGAAGTAACCTCTTAGGCAGAGGAAGCAAGAAGGCTGGCTGGGGAGGGGGTGGCTGGTATTCACAAAGTATTCACAAGGACAGTACATATTAGGGTCTCTAGAGAAGAGATGGGGAGAGGAGAGAGAGAGAGAGAGAGAGAGAGAGAGAGAGAGAGAGAGAGAGAAACTGGAGCTATTTCTTGGAATTGGCTTATGTGTCTGGGGAAGCTGGGCCGTCCACACTCTCCAGGGAAGGTCAGGAGACTGCAGCACTCCAGCAGAGTGGCCGCTGGGCCTAAGGCAGATTTACCTCTCTCTCTAAGGAGTTTCAGTTTTGCTGTCAGGAACTTAAGTCGTTTCAATTGCTTAAACTGATCATGTCTACTAGCCATAGATATTAGGCACAACTATACTTTTCCAGCACCACCTACATTAATGTTTGACTAAATGAGATTGGCCAGGTAAATATATACATCGAATCAACATAGGCCAAAAATCAGAGTGCTGGCCAAAAGAATCTAAGTGGCCAGGAATCCTCTGAAGAGTAGAATGGAACTGGACTTCTGTGAGCTGGTGCTTTCGGCCTGTTGTACAGCATTAAGACCTGTCTGTTACAGTATTAAGCAAATAAAACCGACAACTTGGAAACAGGAAACAAGATGACCATATGTGCTATGGGTATCATGCTGGAACAGTACCCCAAGGATCCATCCAAGTGTGACCTCATTTTCTGGAGGCATATATAAGCATTAGAATTGCTATTTACTACTGATTAGATTTTATAAATCTGGAAGAAAGACTATTAACTTGTTGGAAAAGATTATTATCAGACTACAAAGCAAACATTTTTGTTCCATTAAAAGAGAAAAATAATTCCACACATAGTAAAGATCCTACTCAAAGGCTTTACAGTTATGCTTTCACTGACCTGTGGATCACTAGTTAGTTTTGTTGCTTAATTTAGTATTGTGATTTTCTGCGGCTATAAACATCTCTGTCTATACTAGATTCTTTGAAGCAGTTTTGCATTCTTCTGCTTGCCTCATTAATTAGTATACTGCTCTTTGATGTATACTCATTCTACAGAAGAGAGGTTGGCTTTTAATATATCTAAATAATGCTTTGATCACAGGAAAGTATGAATGACTGTGATGGTTAATCCTGTGTGTCAACTTGACTGGACTAAGGAACAAATAAGAGAAAAGGGATGTTTGGATTGGACCACCTCAACCTGGATGGCCCACCCCAAATGTGGGCATTACCTTCTGCCGGCAGGCAGTATAAAAGGCCATGGCAGAAGGAGCTGGTCCCTTTTCTCCTGTGGCTTGCCTCTCTCATCTGGTGAGTTTGTCTTGCTGCTGTGATCAACCTTTCGGATCCCAGCGTGTACTGAGACTGGCAGATCTCCTGGAATCCATTCAGGCCTTCAGCACTAGATTGGGACTACTGAGACATCCAGCCTTGTGGACTGAGCAGTTCCCTGGATTCTCTCAGCCTTTCCAGTGTGGTGCAGCTACTGTTGGACTTCTTGAACTCTGTCACGTGAGCAAATCAATAAATTGTATATAGCTATATATATTCGTCCTGTTACTTCTGTTTCTTTAGAGAACCCTAACTAATACAATGACCTTGTTGCATAACTTTTCCTGGAGAGGCTTGAACAAACATCTATTCATCCCAAATAGCACAATGACAACAGACCAAAGAAATGATTCAAACTATGTCCAGCTTAGTGAACCAGCAAGTTTATTGATATTACCTGCAGTAACATGTGTAAGGGGTTACCTATAGGAGATCTATGGGAACATGTATAAGGAGTTACCTACAGGAGATCTACAGGAACAGGTGTAAGGGATTACCTGCAGGAGCATGAGTCTCTCAAAGATATCCGCATTACTGAAAATCCCAGCCCAGCATGGATGATGACTCATGAAAGCTCCAGCCCTCCAGCTCTGCACAGCTCTCAGGTAGCTAGAGAGTTTCTTTCTATAGCCATTGTTACTATTTATATAAAGTTAAGGAGACCTCTCAGTGAATCTTGTAAGTTTCAGGAACTTTCTGAGCCTTATATGGTGGTTTACTTCCAGAATCTTACAAGCTTTTTCTCCTCCCTCCTGGAAGAAATGTTTCATTTGGAGGAAATAGCTGCTACATAGAGTGCCACTCTTTGCTCTGTTCTTGCATTCTTTCTATTGCCTCTTCTCTAATGTGCTATGAGGGAGGGAGGGACCCAAGGAACCTGGTTAGTTTCAAGAACTTCCTGGTGCTACTGAGCTGTTTACCTCCTTTTAGAATATCCTATTGTCTTAAAGAGCTACCCTCCAGGATTGAAATATTTCCTTTCAGAGGAAATTTCTACATAATGCTGTGAGGAGTCACTGCTTTTAGTAAAAGCATCAGGGCCAAAAGACTACATGATAGATACACAGGGCATCATGGTGCACATCTTTAATCCCAGCACTCCAGAGGCAGAGGGAGAGGCAGGTGGATCAAAGTGAGTTCTAAAAAAAAATAATAATAAGGAGTCTGAGGGGACTGGCGCTTCCAGCAGACTGGGAAAGGTGTCCTGGAAGGCCTTGGGAGCTAGGAGCTGAGGCCTGGACCCAGAGTTCGGGGCAGGTATTTGGTTGCTTATGTGCTGCTCGTGTTCCAGCTAGGGGCAGAGTCTGAGGGGATTGGGTGGTACCAGCGGACTGGGAAAGATGTCCCGGAAGGCCTTGGGAGCTAGGAGTTGAGGCTCAAACACAGAGGGTTCCTGTGCGCGGGCTAAGCCAGCAACCCAAACACCCCACCCCCACTCCGCTGCCAACTGGAACCCCCAACTGGAACTCAGAAGAGAATGGCTGACAGTAGAGAGAATACAGTGTTCAGAAGGAGTCACCTGGGTTGCTACCCACCCAGCTCCTGCAGAACAGAATGGGAAAAGTGAACTATATCTTCCAATATATAACCAAAATTGAAAGCCTAAAACCTAGACAAGTCAACACTCCATTCATAAGGAGAACATAACAGAGACACCCGAAGGAATCAAGGAAAGCAATCCTTCAACAAAGTGAAGAGGCATTCAAAACTCGCATTAGAATTCAGGCAAAAAAGGTAACCGCATGCAGAGAGCACAACAAAAGAACAACACGGGAAAAGCACAGAACAACCCCATACCAAATTCTATGGAGCCAGTGGAGGACCCCTACAATGGGATCTCCATAGAGGTAACCCAGGACACAGATCCCAAAATAACAATCACAGATATATTCAAAGAAATCATAAAACTAAGGGGAGAGAATGAAAAACTCAGAAAGGACCTGGAGGAAGACAAAGACAAACTCCAGAAAGAACTAAAAGGAGAAAATGACAAATTCCGGAAAGAGCTTGAGGGACAAAATGACAAACTCCAGAAGGAAGTAGAAACACTGAAAAGATCCCAGGCTGAAATGAAAAAGGAAACCAATGAGCTACGAGAAAAGTTTGAGAAGCTCCAAAAGGAAATGGAAATTGTAAGGAAAACACAGGAAGAACAAAAAAAAAAAAAGAAAGAAAGAAAAAGAAATAGAACAGTCAAGAGGAAAGAATAGGAAAAAGCCTCAGAAGCAGAATGGAGGAAGCAGAAAAAAGAATATCAGACATAGAAGACAACACAGAACAACTAAAAAGCTCAAGTAAAGACTATGAAAAATTTAAAAATACACAAGAATGGAACAACCAAGAAATGTGGGACACTATAAAAAGATCAAAACTCCACATCATAGAGATAGAGGAAAGAGAAGAATCCCAAGAAAATGGTATTGATGAAATTGTCAACAAAATAATAGAGGAAAACTTCCCCAAACTAAAAAAAGACAAACCCATGCAAATACAAGAAGCAAGTAGAACACCAAATAGACTAGACCAGAAAAGAAACTCCCCCCCCGCCATATTGTAGTTAAAATGCTAGATACCCAAAACAAAGACAAAATTCTGAAAGCCACAAGAGAAAACAACAAGTTACATACAAGGTAAAACCTATCAGAATCACAGCTGACTTTTCAGCACAAACCATGAAAGCAAGAAGAATGTGGACCAAAGCATTCCCAGTGCTAAAGGACTATGGATGCCAACCCAGGTTACTATACCCAGCAAAACTATCAATTCTAGTTGAAGGAAAGAGAAAAATCTTCCATGATATAAACAAGATGAAAGAATACATGCTTGGAAAACCAGCCCTCCAGAGAATGCTTGAAACAATTCAAAGGTCAGAGGAAAGGAGCAACTACCCCCAGGTACCTTGAAAGAAAAAAATTTAATAAAAACAGAAATGCAGAGGTAGAAACCTACACAAAAAATGCAAACGTATAATAAGATGAAAGGAAGCAACATATACTTCTCAATTATAACCTTAAATATCAGTGGGCTAAACTCCCCAGTCAAAAGACATAGACTGGGAGAATGGATTAGGAAACAGAACCCATCAATATGCTGTCTACAAGAAACCCATTTCACCTTTAAGGATAGGCATCAACTTAAAGTGAAAGGATGGAAAAAAATATTCCAAGCAAATGGCAGTAAAAGGAAAGCAGGAGTTGCTATCCTAATATCAGACAAAATAGACTTCAAAGTAGAAGCAATTAGAAGAGACGAGGAAGGCCATTATATCCTTATCAAAGGGAAAATTAACCATGAAGACTTCACAATCATGAATATATATGCAACAAACTCCAGTGTACCAACCTTTGTAAATACAGTTCTACAGGACCTCAAGGCACAGATTAACCCCAACATACTCATAGTAGGTGTATTAGTCACTTTCCTGTTGCTGTGATAAAACCATCATGAGCAAGGGAACTTAAAAAAGGAAGAGTTTATTTGAGCTTACGATTGATGGTTCCAGGGAATCAGAGTCCATTGTGGCAGGAGGCATGGTGGCTGGGGCTGGAGCAACAAGCCGAGGGTCACATCTCGCAATGAGCACAGGAAGTCAAAAGAGAGAGAGACTGGAGACCCCAAGGCTTGTTAAACTCACTAAGCCTGCCCCCAGTGACATACTTCCTCCAGCACAGCCACACCTTCTAAGACCTCCAAGAACAGTGCCACCAACTGGAGACAAAATGTCTGAATACTTAAAGCCTATGGGGGACACTATCATTCAAACCACCACAGTAGGGGACTTCAATACCCCACCAAGTCCTTTGGACAGATCAACCAGACAAAGAATAAACAGAGAGACATCTGAACTGAACAATACAATAAAGGAAATGGACCTCACAGACATCTTCCGAGTATTCCACCCAAACACCAGAGAATGTACTTTCTACTCAGCACCCAACAGAACATTCTCCAAAATTTACCACATACTTGGACACAGAAAAAATCTCAACAAATACAAAAAAATTGAAATGACTTCATGCATTCTATCAGACCATAGCGCAATAAAGCTCAATATCAACACCAGGATAAGTCCTGCTACCTACATGAACACATGGAGACTAAACAACACACTCCTGAATAATGAATGAGTCAAGGAGGAAATAAAGAAAGAAATAAAAGCATTCCTGGAACTAAATGACAACGACAATACAACACAACAAAACCTATGGGACACTTTAACAGCAGTCCTAAGAGGGAAGTTTATAGCCCTGGGTGCCTATATTTAAAAAAACAGAAAGAACACAGATAAATGAACTAACACTGCAGCTAAAAACACTGCAAAGAAAACAACAAATAAACCCCAAACGCAACAGACAGGAAGAAATAACAAAAATCAGAGTAGAAATCAATGAAATAGAAACAAAGAAAACAATACAAAAAAAATCAACAAATCCAAAAGTTGGTTCTTTGAGAGAATAAACAAGATAGACCCCCTAGCCCAGTTAACCGAAAGAAAGAAAGAAAGAAAGAAAGAAAGAAAGAAAGAAAGAAAGAAAGACCTAATCAATAGAATTCAGGAGGAAAGAGGAAATATCACTACAGACAGTGAAAAGATCCAGACAATCATACAGGAATACTTCAAAAACCTATACTCTACTAAATTTGAAAACCTAAGAGAAATGGATGAATATCTGCAATCCAGGGAATCACCAAAGCTAAACCAAGAGGAGATTGACAGCTTAAACTATTCATAACATATGAAGAAATTGAAAATGTAATGAGACCTCCTGACTAAAAAAAGCCCAGGTCCAGATGGTTTCACAGCAGAATTCTATAAAACATTCAAAGAGGACTTACAACCATTATTACTAAAACTGTTCAGAAGGATACAAGCAGAGGGAAACCTCCCAAACTCTTTCTATGAAGCCAACATCACTCTAATACTAAAACCAGGCAAGGATGCAACCAAAAAAGAGAACTACAGACCCATCTCATTAATGAACTCAGATGCAAAAATTCTCAACCAAATACTCACAATCCATATACAGACCCACATCAAAAAGATCATTCACCATGATCAAGTTGGATTCATGCCAGAGATGCAAGGATGGTCCAACATAAGAAAATCAGCAAATATCATAAAACACATAAATGGACTGAAGGACAAAAACCACACCATCATCTCAAGATGCAGAAAAGGCCTTTGACAAAATCCAGCATCCCTTCATGATTAAAGTCCTAGAGGGAACTGGACTGGAAGGATCATTCCTCAACATAATCAAAGCCATATAAAAGAAACCCACAGCCAGTATCATCCTAAATGGAGAAAAGTTAGAAGGATTCCCCATAAAGGTAGAAACCCGACAAGGCTGCCCCTTATCACCACCCATCTTCAATATAGTGATTGAAACACTGGCTAAGGCAATAAGGCAAGAAAAGGCAATTAAAGAATACTAATTGGAAAAGAGGAAGTAAAACTATCCCTTTTTGCAGATGATATGATAGTTTACCTAAGGGATGCTAAAAACTCCACCAGAAAACTCCTAGAAACAATTAAAAGTTTCAGTAAATTAGCAGGTTACAAAATTAACCTAAAAAAATCAGTAGCCTTTCTCTACACCAACAACAAGCAACTGAAGAAGGAATACAAGGAGTCCTTCCCACTCACAATAGCCTTAAAAACAATAAAATACCTAGGAATAAACCTAACCAAAACCATTAAAGATCTCTACAACAAAAATTATAAGCTCCTGAAGGAGATTGAAGAAGACATCAGAAGATGGAAAGACCTTCCATGCTCATGGATTAAAAAAATTAATATAGTAAAAATGTCCATTTTACCCAAATTAATATACAGATTCAACGCAATCCCAATTAAAATCCCAAGAACATTCTTCACAGGCTTGGGAAAAAAATTCTTAAATTCATATATAACAACAAAAGACCCTAAATAGCCAAAGCAGCCCTGAGTGAAAAGAGCAATACAGGGCAGATTTCTATACCAGACTTCAAACTATACTACAGGGCTATAGTCATAAAAACAGCCTGGTACTGGCACAAAAACAGACCGGTAGACCAATGGAACAAAACTGAAGGTCCAAACTTGAGCACATAAAATTTCAGTCACCTCATATTTGACAAGGAGGCCAAAAAGACTCAGTGGAGGAAAAACATCATCTTCAGCAAATGGTGTTGGCAAAACTGGATCACCACTTGTAGAAAAATAAAATTAAACCCCTACCTCTCACCCTGAACAAAAATAAACTCCAAATGGATCAAAGACCTCAATGTGAAACCCAAAACTCTAAAGGTGATAGAAGAAAAGGTTGGCACCAACTTACAGGACATGGGTGTAGGAAAAGACTTTCTAAACCAGTCAGCAGCTGCTCAGGAAATAAGGTCAACAATTGACAAGTGGGACCTTATTAAATTCAAAAGTTTCTGTACAGCAAAAGAAACAGTCAGGGAAGTAAAGAGAAAACCCACAGATTAGGAGGAAACCTTCACTGCTGATACATCTGACAGAGCATTAACCTCCAGAATATATAAACTTCAAAAAACAAAGAAGTAAGAAAACAAATGATTCACTTAAAGGATGGAGTAAAAGAGCTGAGCAGAGACTTCACAAGTGAGGAAATAGAGATGCCGAGAAACATCTTTAAAAGTGTTCAACATCACTAATAATTAAGAAAATGCAAATTAAAACCACTTTAAGATACCATCTCACCCCGATAAGGCTGGCAAGGATCAAGAAAACAAATGATACTAAATGCTGGAGAGGGTGTAGGGAAAGGGGAACACTCATCCACTGCTGGTGGGAATGCAAACTTGTACAACCACTATGGAAAGCAGTATGAAGAACCCTTAAAAGACTCAAAATGAGCCTACCACCTGACCCAGCCATACCACTTCTGGGAATATATCCACAAGACTCTTCATACCACAGAGATACATGTACAGCCATGTTCATTGCAGCTCTTTTCACAATAGCAAAGAGCTGGAACCAACCAAAATGCCCCTCGACTGCTGAGTGGATAGAGAAAATGTGGTACATCTACACAATGGAGTTTTATGCAGTGGTAAAGAAAGATGACATCATGAAATTTACAGGTAAATGGATGGAACTGGAAGAAATTATCTTAAGTGAAGTAACACAGTCCCAGAAAAACAAACGACGAATGGTATCCCTCATCTGTGGATGCTAGTGCCAATAACCCAGTTGTAAATATTTCTTGTGTAGGGCCCCCTGAGCTTCTGTACAAAGCAGTTGGACATAATGCATTTTGGAAACAACAACAACAACAGAAAATACTGCATCAAAGAACTGACTGAAACAGTGAACTTCTGCTCAAAACAGTCAACGTCCCCATGGAAAATATTGAGAAAGACTAAGACATGGAAAGCATGTTTGGCAGAATGCACGAGCTCTGACGGGGTGGGGGAATGAGCGGGAACACGGGTCTAGATTTGTTAAAAATAAATAAATAAATACAANAAGAATGAAATTAACCCTACCTCTCACCTGAACAAAAATAAAATCCAAATGGATCAAAGACTCAATGTGAAACCCAAAACTCTAAAGTTGATAGAAGAAAAGTTGAGCAACCTACAGGACATGGGTGTAGGGAAAAGACTTTCTAATAGACAGCTAGTTGTCAGGAAATAGGTCAACAATTGAAAGTGGGGCTTATTAAATTCAAAAGTTTCTGTACAGCAAAAAGAACAGTCAGGGAAGTAAAGAGAAAACCACAGATTAGAGGAACATTCACTGCTGATACATAGACAGAGAGTTAACTCCAGAATATATAAACTTCAAAAAAAAAGAAGTAAGAAAACAAATGATTCACTAAAGATGGAGTAAGGAAAGCTGAGCAGAGACTTCACAGAGGAAAGTAGAATGCGAGAACATCTTAAAAGTGTTCAACATCACTAATAATTAAGAAAATGCAAATTAAAACCACTTTAAGACAACATCTCACCCGATAAGGCTGGCAAGGATCAAGAAAACAAATGTACTAATGCTGGAGAGGTGTAGGGAAGGGGAACACTCATCCACTGCTGGTGGAATGCAAACTTGTACAACCACTATGGAAAGCTATGAAGAACCCTTAAAAGACTCAAAATGAGCTACCACCTGACCAGCCATACCACTTCTGGGAATATATCCACCGACTCTTCATACCACAGAGATACATGTACAGCCATGTTCATTGCAGCTCTTTTCACAATAGCAAAGAGCTGGAACCAACCAAAAATGCCCTCGACTGATGAGTGGATAGAGAAAATGTGGTACATCTACACAATGGAGTTTTATGCAGTGGTAAAGAAAGATGACACTATGAAATTTACAGGTAAATGGATGGAACTGGAGAATATTATTTAAGTGAATAACACAGTCCCAGAAAAACAAACGACGAATGGTATCCCTCATCTGTGATGCTAGCACCAATAACCCAGTTGTAAATATTCCTTGTGGGGAGTGATGCATATTTGAAGAACACAACAACAGAAAAGCTACAACAGAACTGACTGAATCAGTGAATCTGGTGGGGTTGAAGGTTGGGAGGGGACACAGGCCTAATAGATTAAGTTATGATTTGATTGATGTGAGTTTAACAGGTTTCCAAATTTGCCAAACTTTGTCTACATATTATATGGTAGTCTAGGTCTTAGTAAAAGTAAAATGTCTATATTAAACAACACTGGTAAAGGTTTTAATAAAAAAGGTAATACATTTAAACTAATGGGAATATAAATGTTAATTAGTGCTTCATTATAATTTGTATAATTCAACAACTTTGGGGTTAATGGATACACATATTCTTTTTTTTTTTTTTTGGTCTTTTCGAGACAGGGTCTCCTGTAACCCAGCTGTCCTGGAACATACTCTGTAGACCAGGCTGGCCTTGAACTCACAAAGATTCAACTGCCTCTGCCTCCCGAGTGCTAGGATTAAAGGCATGCACCACCACACCCAGTTTTTTTTTTTTTTTTTTGGATGGATACAAATATTCTCTACAATGTTTGTGTTGTACAGTACTGACTTGGAACATTTTCTTCTACCTGTAGGATAATTTAACTAAAGGAATTAAGTTAGCTTCCCAAATTAACAACATACAGGAAATGATAAATAGCTTGAGTAAATTCAATGCAGAAAAGTTGGCCCACCTAAACATTAAAAGGAAGAAAAGCTTCAGACTGCTACAGGCATCAAACATCTCTGTGGATCCTAATCGTAACAACTATTTATAATATGTCCTAATGAACTTTACCTTTCAGGTGCTGCAAAGTTTTAATATGAGAGACTTCCTCACCTCCTTTTTATACAACAAAGAAAAACATGATGGTAATGAAGTCATTCTCTAACTGTAAAATAGAGCTGACTGTCATAGAGGTAATCTCTTATAAAAGCAATATAGTTTCCTTCTTTAATTGACTGATAGTCATAGGAACTGTGAAAGGATAATTCTCTATTCGGAGCCAAATATAATACTAAAGTCTATATAAGCTGGGTAATTGAGCAAAATATATTAATACAGGAGAGCTGTGTTATCAGAAATGGATTATTCAGCCAAAGAGATGTTGGCTAGGGGATC
Source organism: Rhizomys pruinosus (assembly GCA_009823505.1). Taxonomy (NCBI): domain Eukaryota; kingdom Metazoa; phylum Chordata; class Mammalia; order Rodentia; family Spalacidae; genus Rhizomys; species Rhizomys pruinosus. The sequence continues at coordinate 39,522 of VZQC01005422.1, read as the reverse complement.
AAGCCCCCAAAAAGATAAAGGCTTTTGCCAGCAAACTGGGAAACCTGCAAGAAGAGAGGCCCTGCTGTTGAAGACCTGGTGTAAGCATGGGAAAGATATTTCGAGACCTCACTTGCAAGTGTACAGTTGGCCTCTGGAATGCCAGAGAGTGTTACTAAAGGCCACTAAATCAATAAAGCAAATATCAGTCTCCTTGAGTCAAGCAAGACTCCTCCATCAGCATCAGCTACACCTCACCTGCCTGGAAATACTGTGCAGCAGTGGCAGCCAAATGTCTGTATATCCCAAATCTAATTGGCTATTAGCTCTCTCCTTGGAGGAATAATTCAGGGCTGATGCCACAAGCTTAAGTCCTATAGTGGTTAGGAGATGTTATAAGCCACAGTAAGACCTTGTCAGCTCTTATAGAAAAACTATAGTCCATGGATTAGCATACCATCCAAACATCTGTGTCTATACCAATGTAACCTACCATAATAATTAGTACTGTTTAAATGCCTATATATCTAACTGCTTGTGCTTCATCAGTAGGAGTAAAAGGTTATTCCTGGATAAACTGCCAACCCATGAAAGGAAACAGCCTGAATTGATCAGAGTCCAAAACATCTCCAGAGAAAGTAGAATGCTTGGCTTCTCGCCCACTTGTGTCCTTTTTCTAAAGCTTAGGGAACAATCTGCAGAAAGGGGGGCATGGTAGAATGTAAGGGCTGCGATTGGGGTGAACTGTGAAACTACAGAAACATAGACTGGACTCTTCTTGATCAACATGGTAGTACACATAAGCTCCCCCAGCTGGACAATGGGGGCCTCAGGCTGTATAAGTTTGGGCATAGCTGCTTGCAAATTGGTTTTACATGAAGGATGCCTGTATTCATTACTTATGACCTATTATTAAAAAATAAAAATAATAAAAATAATAATAATTTTTCAAAGTAAAAAAATATTAGATACTCATGATAGACAGGAAAAAGAAAGTATAAAGGGCAAGACATGGAATCATTCCAGGGACATCACTGGTGTCCTTCTTCCTCCAACCAAGTTCGAACCCCCAATAGTGGCAGGCGTGTTACTGTAAGACAATAAATGAAAAATTAAAGTGAACTCATGAAAAATAATGATGCCTTACTAGGAGGAAATTGACATACTGTCCCTTTTGATGGCCTTTGATTTGCAGTATAAACCTCACTTTCCTTCCTTCATCTCATCTATCACAACCTATTCTTTTCACATGGATACTCTAAATCATAATAAAAATATTAGTGATGCTCTGCCATTCCTTTTGAGTATCAGTTTTACATTTGGAAAACTGGTGTGCTAAGAGAACACTGGAGCACAGCCTTGAGGCATTCAGGGAAAAAGATAAAGTTTTGGCCCCACAAATTCATCAAAAATAAATAAATGAAAGGTCATTCTCCTCCCTCCTGTTTTAATGGTGTGCCTGTGTATGTGCATGTGCACATGTGTGTTTGTGTGTGTGTGTGTGTGTGTGTGTGTCTGTGTCTGCGTGAATGTATGGGGGGGCACTGTGTCAAGAATTCTAGAATCACAAATTGGAGAAAACATATATTTGTCTTTCTGCTTCTGACTTATTTTATTTATTCTGATAATCTCCAGTTGCATCCATTTTCTGGTAAATGACAATTTTATTCTTTTATGGCTGGACAAAAATTCATTATGTTTCTATACTATTAAGTCACATATATAAGAAGGCTGTCTCTCCTGGAAATAGGCCTTCGAGGTAGCAAATGACTTCTTTTTTTTTTTTTTTTTTTTTTGTCTTTTTGACTTCTTACACCAAGACATACAAGAAAGTCTCAGAGCCTGATAAGAATCTAGGATCAGGGCCTAGAGAGATGGTCAGCGGTTAAGAGCATGGCTGCTCTTGCAGAGGATCTGGGTTCAGTTCCAAGCACCCACATAGAGGCTGACAACCATCCATAACTCAAGTTCCAGGGGATCCAATGTCCTTTCTGACCTCTGTGGACATTTTATGACACAGATGTACTTACATATGTGCAGGCAAATCATACATACACATAAAATAAAGACAATAAATCAAATATTTAAAAAATAATCCAGGATTGGAAGAATTCCTTTGCAGTGAACATGCTCCAAGACAGATGAGACCTTGAAGCAGAAAATGGGGGATTTTGCATCCTTTTGGAGACAGAATGCTGCATTTATGTAAATCAGTCATGCCTGGTCAGGAATGTTGCAAAAAAACAGTTCTTCCAAATTTGGCAGTAGTCCCCAGAATCATAGTACAAATAGATTACAAGCTCATTCTTGTAATCTCCTATCTCATACCTGTTGTTGCCCCTTAATAACCATTGTTTCTTATATTTTCAGGTCTCTCTGTGGTCTACCGACTAATCTGACATGCCTGGTGGACTCATATGAACACTGTCTCCTGATGCGTGAATTGAGATACCAACCTAATCCAAGAATCACCACCTGATTGCCTGCCACAAAACAAAGAGGGGGATGTCTTGACTCACGCCTGTTCAGCAGGAAGTAGCCAGCATGACCTTGACACTCCCTTAGGCCCCTTAGGTCCCCTCCCACCTACTTCCCTATAAAATTGTTCCTCTGTTTCCTTTATCAGAAAAAATGACTGAAAAGGTCAAGTCACAAAAGTAGAAAGCCTGCCCCTCCTTGGAAACTGGACTTCCAGGTAACAAAGCCCAAAATGGAGAAGGCTGCAGTCAGGGTGAAAACACACATGGCTTCCCTAGTGCCCATGCCAAGAGACAGGCTGACCACTGTCCTTGGAATTTTCAAACATCCTCCCCACCCTAAATTAAAAAGAACTGACCTTAGACCCACTTTCTCTTGGCACAACGCCATCCCATCCCTACCTCCCTATAACCAATTGTAAAGAACACCTTTCATTTTCCCTAGGCTGAAGGAAGCTTTACTTCACATCCAGCCAGGCTGTTGGCTCTAACAACTTTTTGCCTGAAGGACAATCTGACTGCATGCCCCTCTTGAACTAAACCTAACATATGTCTTATTTTCTTTATACACTCAGCTATTGACAGATACCTAGGCTGATCCTGTAATCTGTCCATTGTAGATAGTGCTGCAGTAAACACGTGTGTGCAGGTGTTTTGTGTCTGCAGTATTTTGACTTACAGTTCAGTAGCTGGGTGCCTAGAAGTGGTATACCTGGGTTGTATGGCAGTTCTATTTTGAATTTTTTGAAGAACATCCATATTAATTTCCATAGTGGCTGGACAAATTTACCTTCCTATCAAAGGATTCCCTTTCCCCATAGCCTCATCATGTCCATTTGTTTTCTTAATGACAGCCATTCTGACTGAGGTGGGACGGAATCCTAATGTAGCTTCTCCACATATCCATGATGACTAAGAACGTGTTTATTGGCCATCTTTCCATCATTTTCTGAGAACTGTCGGTTATTTCATTAGCCCATTTATAGACTGAGTTGTTTGGCTTTGAATTGTTTCTTTTTTATAGTTCTTTGTATACTCTAGATATTAGTCCTATCAAATGTATAGCTAGATTGGCTGTCTCTTCACTTGTTTCTTTCTTTAAATTTATTGATTATTTTTATTTTATGTATATGAGTGTATTGCCTGCATGTGTATGAGTGTACCCATGTTGTGCAATGCCCACGGAGTCAAGAAGGAGCTGGATTCCCCTGGAACTGGAGCTATGGATGGTTATTATCTGCCATGTGGGTGCTGGGAATCAAACTCAAGTCCTCTGCAAGAGCAGCTGGTCCTCTTAACCACTGAGCCATCTCTACAGATCCCCTGATTGTTTCTTTTGTGCAGTAATTTTTTTATTTTAAATTTTTTTTATTTTATTTTTGTACATGTATGAATGTACTGTCTGTATGTAGGTTTGTGCACCCGTGTCGTGCAATGTTGCAGAGGTCAGAAGAGGGCATTGGATTCCCCTGGAACTGGAGTTAAAGACAGTTCTCAGCTGCCATGTGGGTGCTGGGGGATCGAACCTGGGTCATCTGCAAGAGCAGTCTGTGCTCTTAACCGCTAGGCCATCTCTCCAGTCCCTGCAGTAATTTTTTAACTATGTGTAACCCTACTGGTCAATTGTTGGTATTATTGCCTGAGATATTAGTATCCTTTTCTGAAAGTTCTTGCCTATGCCTAGATCCTGGAGTGTTTTCACTGTTTTTCTCTAACATTTCTAGGAAGAATATGGCCAAAGCACATGATATACTGGAACGAAATCATCTACATGAAACTCAATACTATAATGTGTATAATAAACATATACTAAGAAAAAGGGGGAAATAAAAGAAGTGAAGAGTCTGAGGACAAGGAAGTGTACCTAGAGTGGACTGAGCAGGAACGTGGCACCGTCATCCCTAAAGCCCCTGGGATGCCTCCTGTTTTGAAAATGGGCATATTTTTTCTTTGAGAAGCATCTACCTCGTTTCTCTAGGCCAAGACTGGAATAAAAACTGACTCCTTGGGCCAGCAAGATGTCTGGATGTGTAAAAGCACTTGCCATGAAGAAGAAAATTTACACCTGAAAGTTGTTCTCTGACCACACCTGTGCTGTGGCACACATGTTCCTTCACACACACACACACACACACACACACACACACACACCAACCATACCCCTACCCACAATACCAAGTCAAATTCATAATCAAATCCATAATTTAAAAAGAAACAGGAGAAATATGATGATGACGAGGTCGTTCTCCAGCTATAGATTGGATCCAGCTGTTATAGAGGTATTCTCTTGTAAAATCGGTAAAACTGCCTTCTTTTTTTTTTTAATTTTTTTTATTTAATTTTATTTATTTCTGTATGTGTATGAATGTACTGTCTGCATGCAGGTTTGTGCACCCGTGTCGTGTAATGCCGCGGAGGTCAGAAGAGGGTCTCAGATTCCCCTGGAACTGGAGTTCTCCTGGAATTGGAGTTTCAGACGGTTTTCAGCCGCCATGTGGGTGCTGGGGATCGAACCCGGGTCCTCTGTAAGAGCGGTCGGCGCTCTTAACCGCTAGGCCATCTCTCCAGCCCAAAACTGCCTTCTTTAATTGATTAATGGACATAGAAACTGTGAAAAAGATTATTCTCTAGTCAGAACTGAATATAATGCTAAAGTCTCCTTAAGCTATGCACTTAAGCAAAATATATTAATACAGGAGCTCTGACATCAACAATGGATTATTCTACCAAGGAGATGTTGGGCAGGGGATCCAAGCCCCCACAAAAGGTAAAGGCTCCTTGCCTCCAAACTGGGATATCTGCAGGAAGAGAGGCGATAAGGCCGTGCTGTTGAAGACCTGATATAAACATGGGAAAGATGTATGGAGACCGCACTTGCAAGTATACAGATGGTCTCTGGAATGCCAGAAAGTGTTACCAAAGGCCACTAAACCAATAAAGCAAATATAGGTCTCCTTGAGTCAAGCAAGACTCCTCCGTCAGCACCAGCTACACCTCACCTGCCTGGAAATACTGTGCAGCAGTGGCAGCCAAATGTCTGTATATCCCAAATCTAATTGGCTATTAGCTCTCTCCTTGGAGGAATAACCCACGGCTGATGCCACTACATCCTCTAATGGTTAGGAGATGTTATCAACCACAGGAAGACCCTGTCATACTTAACAGAAGAAAATGTAATTCATGGAGTAACATACCATCCAAACATCTGTGTCTATACCAAAGTAACCTACCATAATTAGTACTGTTTAAATACCTATATATCTAATTGTGTGTGCTTCATTAGTAGGATCGAAGGTTAGGCCTGGACAAGCTGTCAGCCCATGAAAGAAAACAGCCAGAATTGACTAGAGACCAAGACAACAGCTCCAGAGAAAGTAGACTGTTTTGCTTCTCATCCACCTGTGCCCCTTTTCTAAGCCTAGGGAACAATCTGCGGAAGAGGGGGTGCGGTAGAATGTAAGGGCTGTGATTGGGGTGAATGGTGAAACCACAACAATATAGACTGGACACTCATTTGGTCAACTTGACTGAACATTCAAGCCCCCCCTGCTGGACGGTGGGACCCATGAGCTGTGTGGGTTTGGGCACAACTGCTTGAAAATTGGTTTTACATGAAGGATGCTTGTACTCACAAATTATCACCTATTGCTAAAAAAAATGAAAACAAAACAAAACAAAAAAACAGAAAGATGCAGAAAAGTTACGGCAGAATGCATGATCTGGGATGGGTAGGGGTGGGGTAGGGGGAAGGGAAAGGGATATATACCTGAACTGAATTGGAAAATGATGTATGAAATACACAAAGCATCAATTTAAAAAATGTAAAAAAATAAAATAGAAACAGATTGCTGGGCATGGTGGTGTAGAGGCAGGTGGATCTATGTGAGTTCAAGGCCAGCCTGGTCTACATAGTGAGTTCTACATAGAACTAAAGGGAGACCCTGTCTCAAAAAGGCCAAAAAAAAAAAGGAAACCAGTCTCCTCTATCAATATCTGTCTACTGCTTTTGCTGCTCTTTGCTTGTTGTTTTGCTGTTGTTGCTGTTGTTGTTGCTATCGTTGTTGTTGTTCTGGTAGAGGAGGCAGCTGGAGTGCATTCAAGTGACAATAGTGCTACTCATTCACCAATGGTCAGTTGCCATAGATCCAGTTGGAGTTTTCCTGGGTGCCCATACCAGGCCACCACTATTGTACTGAATATCTTCTCTGACGTGTATAAGTGCAGCACACAAGGTCTGTAGTAGAACTTTGGGGACCATTTTATTTCCAGAGATCTGCATAGTGCTCTCTGGCTATCAGTAAAAAGATTAATAGGCTCAAAGGAAAACAGCCAGCAGGACTGGTATATGGTAAAGAGTTCTTTAAGCTGTACTGAGCCTTTGTACAGTGGCCAGAAATGCTGGACTTTGGAAGATGAGTCCAGCTCAATGGACACCAGCAAAGCCCCTTTATTGGGGGCATCAGTGAATAAGAGGCAGGTCCCAGGGATGACTTGGGATACCAAGATGGGGGTGGCCATTAGCAACAACTCTTGGAAGCTAGCCAAGAGTTTATGGGCAGGCAAGTAGTTATCAATAATGCCCAGAAAGCCCTCAAGGGAGATAGCAAAGGGGTCATTATGCTGCATGGCCCAATCCAGGAGGCCTTTATTAAAAGGGAGAATTAAGCATTCAGGTTCCACGCCAAAAGTGTGAAGAGTTCTCTGGCAAAGGATCCTAATCATGATAGCTACTGCTTCCAGGAAGGAGATCATTCTTTGTGCCCTATGGTATGCAGGGCGCAGCCATCCCAGAGGTCCATGAAACTGCCATATTGCTCCCACCAGACAATATTCTGGAGCAAGGACTATCCCCATTAAGGGGAATGTATTAGTCAGGGTTTTCTAAAGAAACAGAAGCAACAGGATGAATATATAGCTATATACAAATTTATTGATTTGCTCACATGACAGAGCTCAAGGAGTCCAACAATAGCCATGCCGCACTGGAGAGGCTGAGAATCCAGGGAACTGCTCAGTCCACAAGACTGGATGTCTCAGTAGTACCAATCTGGTGCTGAAGGCCCGGTGGATTCCAGGAGATCTGCTGGTCTCAGTACACGCTGGAATCCAAAGGGTTGATCACAGCAGCAAGACAAACTCACCAGTGAGAGAGAGGCAAGCCACAGGATAAAAGGGACCAGCTCCCTCTGCCACGGCCTTTTATACTGCCTGCCAGCAGAAGGTAGCACCCACATTTGGAGTGGGCCATCCGGGTTGAGGTAGTCCAATCCAAAGATCCTTTTTCTCTTATTTGTTCCTTAGTCCAGTCAAGTTGACCCCAAGGATTAACCATCACAGGGAAGGAGGAGTCAAATCTAACAGTGAAGGCATGTGGCAGAACAGCATTAATTTTCTGAAGAACAATGTATGGTTCTCTTAGGTCCCATGACCAAGAAAAGGAGGTCCTACAGAGCCCCTTAAACAATCTTACAATGGATGCATTTCTTCCAAGGAGCTATGAAGCCATAAATGGAGCCAGTTAATGGCCCCCAAAGCCTTCTGGAGCTGGTTAAGGGGCAATGTCTCAGGAAGTTTAATTATTGACATGCGAGGCCTAAGAACCTAGTCCCCAGCATTGACCCCAAGAACTTGTAGGGACCATCCAAAAAACTCCTGGTCCTTCTATTCACATTTGATTTGAAGTGGAGAAATAGAACTGGCAGGGTCCTGGCTCCCTTTCTTGCCAGGCTGGGAGCTGCCCGGAGCACAGTTTAAAGTTTTGTTGATTGGGATGCCATGCTTAGTATATTTAGAGTGGCAATCCCAAGCCCAGTGGCCCCCACTTTGGCACTCTGAACAGGGTGTTCTTGTGTGGGCTCAGAGCTGCAGCTGCAAAGAGGGCAAGCCAAATGCACGTGACCCATTCGGCCACACCTGCAATTTGGGACCATCCCGTGCATTTGCTGCTCCAAGTTGCTGTAGGGAAGTCATAAAACTACTTTTCCCCTCAGAAGTATTTGTCTCAAGTTGGCAAAGACTAACCAGTACAGCACAGATAATCACTCTCAATATCAACATATAATACAATGTAGAAAATCTTTGGAGCTAAAGAGAAGGCTGTTTCAGTCTATATTAGGATGAGAATGAACAGATAAAGAGATGAGGAACAAAGCAAATTTTTTTTTGTCTTTTTGAGACAGGGTCTCCCTGTAGCCCCAGCTGTCCTGGAACTCACTTTGTAGACCAGGCTGGCCTTGAACTCACAAAGATCCGCCTGCCTCTGCCTCCCAAGTGCTAGGATTAAAGGCGTGCGCCACCATGCCCGGTGGAACAAAGCAAATTTTAAACTTCATTTTCATGCATGCCTGGCCCAGGAGTCTCTCACACACAACAAGATGGCTAAACCTTCTACAAAGCTAAAGAAAGGGGTCGGGCTTTAGGGAAGTAGGTCATGTAGGCTGTGTCAACACAAGGGAGGAGTTTGCAGCAAGAAACAAAGGATGTCTGGCTCTACAGTGATGTCTCCCAGGTAAGAGCCACCTGTGATCGTACCCATCTGAGCAGGGGTCAGACTCTCATCTCTTCTTCCTGTGGCTTCTCCCCGTGGTTGATGCTTGTGTCTCCACATCTGCAGTACCCACTCCTTCTGCCTGTCACGGTCACTTCTCCAGCGAGCCACCTCTGCTTCCACCTGCAGTGGCTTCCCTGCCCCCTTTCGCTTTCCTGGTGGGCTGCTTCGCGGGCTCCCATTCTTCCTACTTGCTCCTTTCTCTCTGGGCCATGTTTCCATCTTCTGCCCTTCTTTGTCTCATGGAATGAATTCAGTGGCTCCCTCGATGGGCACCTTCATCCCATAACAATGCCTGTGAGCGTTAGTCCTTGGGCATGGCATCCTGAACTGTGGATGTTACTACTCTCCATGGGCTGTTCAATGACAACCAGAAAACAATTAACTAACCTTCCTTGCAATGAAGTCTAGATTTCCGTGATTCCATTTAGGATCACATTAGCTTTCTGATAGCTTCAATAATGGATAGGACAATCAATTTGCCTAAAAAGTTGTGTCCTAACCAGGCATGGTGGTGCACACCTTTAATCCTAGCACTCAGGAGGCAGAGGCAGGTGGATCTTTGTGAGTTCAAGGCCAGCCTGGTCTACAGAGTGAGTTTCGGGACAGCTGGGGCTACAGGGAGACCATGTCTCGAAAAGACCAAAAAAAAAAAATTATATCTTTTACCTAGGTATCATTTATTTGACCACTTTTGATTTTTGCTTGTCTTTTTCTCTGAAATGAGACAGAACAAACTGCAGAGGTTAGATGAGGACAAAACATACATTTAAAAAGAAAAACAAAACAAGAGACCACAATTTTATTAACATAGTCTAGGAAGTATATTAATGCAAACAGAGTCACTTGGAAGTTGGAAGATGAATTTCTGAACCATCAAAATGAAAGATTGCAGTGGAACAAGCAGTAAAGCTGTATCTTTCAAAACAAACAAACCTGCATTTTGAAAATAAGTTTCTTTTGTTGAGTTTCAAAAGAAGTTTAATTGCATAGGAAGCTACTTTCCCTTGGCAGCTGGATGCTAGCGATTACATGCGGAAATAATATATGCAAATGCAATAAAACCATTTTTTATACCAAGAATAGTACAAACCTCACCTGAAACTGCTGAGTCTCAATCGTCGAACTGAGTGAATTAGGAGTATTCCAGTTGCAGATGACAAGGAATCAAACCGGGTTAGCAGACGGAGGCTTCGCACTCCCACGGAAAGGAGCATCAGCACACTTTTCAAGCCATTTTTGACTCAGCTTTCTCTGTGTTGGGAATCTATCTCTCCTGCCCTATGCATGGTGTGGCTATCCCACAGGCCCGCATCTGTCTGCCCAGAGGTCTGAGACCCTCAAGGCAGTGCCAGGGAACTGCCCTCGCTGACCTACCTTATGCTTGGTCGTGATTATCTTTGTGGACAGGGAAAAGCCTGTAACCCCTTTTCCCACTCCAGGGAAAAGGGGTAACAGGATCAGTTTGGCTCATGTTACATACTGGCTTCTGAACCTGTCTGTGTGGTCAAGTGATGCCACATAGCTGTTTTGAGAAGGAATGGACATGGAAGACAAGAAGGAACTTTTTCAGGCATTCTGCACAATAGATATTCACTATCAGAGACCACTAATAGTTTGGACTTTCCATTTATTCTTTTTTAAAATATTAATTATTTTTATTTTATGTATATGAGTATATTGCCTGCATGTAGGTTGGTGTACCTGTGTCATGCAAAGCCTCAGAGGTCAGAAGAGGGTGTCGGATTCCTCCGGAACTAGAGTTAAAGACGGTTCTTAGCCACCATGTGGGTGCTGGGAACCAAATCTGAATCCTCTGTGAGAGCAGCCAGTGCTCCTAACTGCTGAGCCATCTCTATAGCCCCATCGTTTTATTCTTTAAAAACATACCGAATTGCTTTTTTACATTGAAGCAAAGCCATTATCTTTTTCAAATGGTCATTCTATGTATTCTTTGTGCAAAATTAACTGCCATTATGTGCCTACTGTTTGTGAACACACAGCTCCAGGAACTGCTGCTTCTTGGCAGCCCTTGGTTAAACCTCTGATGGAGTTCAAGGCAATCAGATCATTTTCTGTCAGTCAGACTCATCTCCACCCATTCTACTTCTTTCATCATTGCTTTATTGATTCACTCAGAATGCTTAATGAGTGCCCCTTATCTGCCAGTTATGTCCCTAGAAAGGATATGCAAAGATAAAGTGTCATCCTGCCCTTTTGAGTGCTATCAGAAAAAGACATCAGTCAAATCAACAGAGTATCCCACTGCTTGCTAAGCACAGGATCAGCCCACCACACCTCCCACTGGCCTCTAGGCTACAATAAGCAACCTTCCTTGTGTATCTCAAAATACTTGTCCACCCCTTCTCTTGTCTATATTTTTTCAAAAAGGGACTAACTTCCACCCACAGATACAGGTAAGAAGTGAAGCATAAATGCCCCCCCAAAAACTAAGTATTTAAATTCACACTGAGGTAAGATTATTGCTCTCACGTAATTTCTTGTATATAGTTTGCCCTTTGGACTGGGTCCTTTTTTTTTTCTTGGTCTTTGACAGGGTCTCCCTTTAGTCCCAGATGGTCTGGAACTCACTATGTAGACCAGGCTGGCCTTGAACTCACAGAGATCTGCCTGCCTCTGCCTCCCAAGTGCTGGGATTAAAGGCACGTGCCACCACACCCGGCTTTTTTTAAGCACTCAGAGTGCATTCTCTCCTGAAAGAGAGACGAAGGATCAATGGCAAGTGGCATTTGGACTGGGTCCTTTCTAAGGGCACAAGTGGTCCTACCCAGATGAAACTAGTAGAAAGGGCATATGCTGGACTGAGTAGGACAGAAGATCCTTGTAACCTGATTGGAGAGTCTAGAAGGGGTTTCATAAGGGCTGAGAGTGTGGGAATGTTAGGGGAGTGAGGAAGTGGTCAGTCTTGTCTCACTTCATCACTATTGAAGATATTTGGGATGAGGGAGGCTGGTTTAGCTTGGATCAATTTGCCTGTGAGTTGTTGAGCTTCCAAGGTGTAGAGCAACTTCACAGTCAGGACATGAAGATCTGGACATCATCCCTGCAACGGGGATGTGAGAGGAGTCCCTGGCCACTGTGCACATGGGGCAGCTCGTCCTCATGGACTCTGGTGACAGCAGGTGAGAGAAGGCTGTAAAGCACTCAGGATGGGCCAAGCCTCAGGTCTATGCTGGCACCACCCCAGAAGCAGAGCATTTTGTCAACAAAGACAGCATGGTAAGAGAACACGAGGACTTTCCACCCTGAGAAAGGGTTGTTTAAGGGGAGACCAAATGAGAAGTGGGGTGGGGGTGGGGGGAGATCTGCAAATAAACTTCATTTTTGTCTCCATTTTGTCTAAAGTTTACCTAGAAAGAGCATAGGACAGTCCCCAGGCTCTTCTGCACGGAAGTTAAGGAGCCTGGCTCTTCTCTGTGCAGCAAGCGGGGCTCCTGCTGTTTGAATAAGGTAAAGACACTGGGGATCAAAGAGAAGTGAGCGCATGGAAGAGCAGCTGGGAGTTGGTGTTCAAGCAGAAATGTGACTGGGATCAAGTGCTACGTGCTGCAGTCGTTTTGCTTGTTTGTTTTGCTTTGAATTATTTTTTTTTTCTTTTTTGATTTTTGAGACAGAATCTCATACAACTCAAGCTGGCCTCGAATTCTCTACGTAGCTGAAGTTCACTTAGAAGTTCCGGTCCTGAGTGCTGGGGTGATGGACGTGTGTCCACATCACATTTATGTAGCGTTGGGGCTCAAATGCAGGCTTTCGTGTAGTCTAGACAAGTGTTCTGTCAACTAACTGTATACCACCCCTACTTGATACAGTTTCACTGAGTGATATTAAAGGTTTTGCTGGCAGACATGGAATATTCCTCATAGACCCACCTTCCAAATCTTCCAATCAAATTCAATATTCTGGTGAGACTCCGTGTGGGGTCTGTAGCTCACACCTGATGTTCAAAGGGAAGAATCAGTGAGGGAATCTTGCTGTTCTTTCTGAGGTCGGAGTTCTCTCAGGCCAGCGGAACTTCCATCCACATTTCCCCAACTCTGCCCCTGCTCCTCGCTGTGTGTCTGTCGGAAGCTTGGGGTTGTCTGGGGCATTCTCACTGACCCAGCCCTGCATGTGCCCATGCCACATGTACCCCTGCCACATGTCCCCCTGCCACGTGTCCCCCTGCCACACGTCCCCCTGCCACGCGTCCCCCTGCCACATGTCCCCCTGCCACGTGTCCCCCTGCCACGTGTCCCCCTGCCACATGTCCCCATGCCACATGTCCCCCTGCCACGTGTCCCCCTGCCACACGTCCCCCTGCCACAAGTCCCCATGCCACATGTCCCCCTGCCACGTGTCCCCCTGCCACACGTCCCCCTGCCACATGTCCCCATGCCACGTGTCCCCCTGCCACGTGTCCCCCTGCCACACGTCCCCATGCCACATGTCCCCATGCCACGTGTCCCCCTGCCACGTGTCCCCCTGCCACACGTCCCCATGCCACATGTCCCCATGCCACATGTCCCCCTGCCACGTGTCCCCCTGCCACGCGTCCCCATGCCACATGTCCCCATGCCACGTGTCCCCCTGCCACTTTTCAGTCTGGGTCACAGCAGTCACTCGGGTCTCTCACTGGAGAACCGAGGCAGCATGTTCCATGTGCTTGCTTTTATGAGTCCTGTGGCTCTTCCAGCACTTTCTTGTTTTAGAACACCCCACAGACCACAGTCCTGTGGGTCTTCTAGCACCTTCTTGTTTTAGAACACCCCGCAGACCAAAGTGAACATCTGTTCAGGTTGCTCCAGGCCCCCCCAGAGAAGCCACTTGATAGCAATCCTGATAGCAGAACTCCTAGTCCGACTGGCTTTTATTCAGAATTCCTTGGGCACAGATGCCTGTAGCCCAAGGAGCCAGACTTTCCTAGAAACTGCCTGAAGAGGTTGTTAGCATGTCAAATCTCCAAAGATCCTGATTCAATGAGTCTGGAGTCGGACCCAGAAATATGGATGGTAGGCCTTCCAGCCCCCCCCCCACTTCAAATGAGTCTACAGTGTAGGTTTTTAAAATACTATTAATAAAATGGTTCGGTCATGTGGTAAATTGATTCATTATTTTACTCCTTTACCTGTTTATTTTCGAAGTACTTATCAAGTTCTTTCTGTACCTTCTAACCTTATTTTTCATTTTTAAGGATTTTATTTCAAGACAGTCTCACATACAGTCCAGAGTGGCTTCAAGCTCACTATCGTCCCCCTGCCTCTGCCTTCTAAGTGCCACGATTACAAGCATGAAAGAGCAAGCCTGACTCATCTCTAGTGACTTTTTCATTTAAATTCCATTGTCGAGTTTTATTCTTCTTGGGAGAGCTGCCAGGGGTGAGGCTCACAAGAAACAAAGCAAAATGGGCTGCCGAGTGGACACGCCAGATGCAGGCCAGAGGGTGGGAGGCAAGACATCCAGGCAGTTGGAAACCATCTGGTAGGAAGCAAATCTGGTGATTTGTTCACCTAAGGAACTTGACTGTTTATGTAAGTTTCCAGAGGGAGGGATCCCTGGCCCTGTATTGTGCTGAAGCAATTTCAATGTTATGAGAGAATGAAGATTTCAACATGTGTGATCAGAAGGCTGAATAAGATCCTTGTCTAGGCAGCGAGCAGGCCTTCTGCTTACTTTGCTATTGTAATGTGATTATTGGAATTTTGTTGTAACTTGAAGATGGTTGTGATCCACCCAAAGGGTTGTCCTGTTAATGCTCTACATGAACTGATGGGCCACATCCTCAGAGCTCTGAGCATTGGTAGAGGATTTCCATCCCTCACAAATTCTAATTTAAGGTCAACCACAAATCAAGGCATTAAATGAAGATCACATCGTAGAGTCCTTAGCCACTCTGTGAACATGAGAGAAAGGCCGCCCCTGAGTTTTGGTTGGTTTCATTTTTTAGTTTTCTTTGGAGAAGCAGTGGTAGAATTTTACACATATTTGGGAAGGAGGGACGGAGGGAGGGAGGGAGGGAGGGAGGGAGGGAGGGAGGGAGGGAGGGAGGGAGGGAGGGAAAGGTCCCAGAGAAAAGGAAGATTTTTTTTAATTTTTTATTTTTATTGAGCACATTTCCTACAACATTTCTTAACCAAATTTAGACTCATTCCCCCATCCATGCCCACCCTTCATGCCGCCCTTCCCCCATCAGAGCTCATGGATTCTGTCATACACAAGTCCTGTCTTGCATCTTCTTCTCAGTCTTTTATGACATTTTTGGTGCACAGGTTTACTGTTTTGGTCAGTTCTTTGAATAGGAAGAAAATTTTTTTTTGGTCTTTTTGAGACAGGGTCTCCCTGTAGCCACAGCTGTCCTGGAATTCACTATGTAGACCAGGCTGGCCTTGAACTCAGAGATCTGCCCACCTCTGCCTCCCGAGTGCTGGGACTACAGGAGTGTGTCACCATGCCCAGCTCAGAAGGAAGATTTTTAAGCCGTCACTAGCTTCTGACCTGCTTTATAAGGGACTTCTGACTTTTATCTGAAGATTTGATTAGGTTAGATCTCTCTCTCTCTCTCTCTCTCTCTCTCTCTCTCTCTCTCTCTCTCTCTTCTTTTTGTGTGTGTGAGAGCATGTGTGAGAATGTATCTTAGAAGAGGCAATGATTAAATGTCAGTATGTGTTTTTTAGAGGCATAGATGTGAAGAGACAGACACACATACAGAGAGAGAGAGAGAGAGAGAGAGAGAGAGAGAGAGAGAGAGAGCTGTGTGATTTGGAGCAGGCAGTGTATGGAGGAATGGTCTCGGTCAGTTTTCTCTTACAATAGCAGAATTCTTGAGCCGGATTAATTTACAAAGAACAGAGCTTTGTTTAGCTCATGGTTTTGGAGACTGGGAAGTCCAAGTGCATGGTGCACGCTGCTCAGCATCTGCTTAGTGCCTCACACAGCCTCCAATCATGATGGAAGGATAGAAAGGGGTGGGTCGTGATAGAAGGAAGAGGATTCCGAGGATGATGCCCTCCCTCTTTCCACAGCCTGCTCTTGCCATAGCTACCTTCCATAAGAACTGACTGACACGGGGAACAGCCTTGATCTCTTCGTGAGGGCACAGCCCTGGTGATCAAAGCTCCTCTGGAGGGTCTCACCACTGCTCAACACAGTCACCTTGGGAAATACATTTCACCGTGACTTTTGGAGGAAGCGAACCACATGTAAACTATAGCTCCAAACTCATGCCCTTCTCATAATACAGAACATACCCAGTCCATCTTATCCCCCAAAGTCTGAACTTGTTTTAGCAACTCAAAGTCCAAAGTACTGAATTTTGTTTTGGAATCAAGGCATGGTTCGTCATAAGGGAAATTCCTGCCATCCCCAAGCCCATAAACTCAAAACTAGTCATTAATGTCCAAAATACAATGTTGGGACATGGCAGAGAAAGACAGAAGAAAGGACTAACAGGACCCAGTGAATCTAAAACTCCTTGGGGATTGCCTAAGTTCTGAGCCCCTATCAGCTGTTCTTCAACACTAACTGATATAGATAGATAGATAGATAGATAGATAGATAGATAGATAGATAGATATAGAGATAGATAGGTAGATAGAGATAGATGATAGATAGATAGATAGATAGATAGATAGATAGATAGATAGATAGATAGATAGATATGAATGCCTATTGAGTCAAACTTCTGTTCCCCAATGCCCTTCAGCGTGGGTCCATCCACTGGTGCCTGGCTAACCTAACTACTATCACACCCTTAAAAGAAACTGACCCTCCCCTTCCCAGCAGCCATCTGGTACCAATAGTTCCTCAGCTAGGGCTGGGGCTTCTTCTCCACTTCCCCACTTTCATGCTGGAATTTTGTCTGTTAAGTTTATGTGAGTCTCGTGAATGCTGTCACCACTGCTGTGAGCTCATTTGAGTAACTGTCCAGCTGTCTGGAAAACTCTGTTTCCTTGGGGTCACCCACCATCTCGGCTCTTACAGTCATTCTGTCTCCTCTTCCACAAAGATCCCTGAGCATTTCCCATATTCTGATGGATATATTCAGAGACAGTATATGAGCACTTACTCTTTGTCTATCCATCTTGCCCACAGCTGGTTAGTGAGAACTAGTGCGACGGCAGGAATGCTGATGAAAGCATATTTATAATGTACCTGTGCTGTGGCTTGTATATAGTTTGTTCCTTCCAAAGCTCATGTTGAACTTCGACTGTCATCACATTGAGGCAGTGAAGAAAGGGAAAGACTATGGAGAAAGGATCAGATCATAGAGCCAGAGCTCTCATGAATGGACACTGGATTTATTGAATTTATTGAAACTGCTTTTATTCCAGAGTCCAGCCTTCCTTTTTCCCACCCACAAATATGTGCTTGCTCTTCTGCCCCCACCACGAGCTGACCCAGCCTGAGGCCCTCACCAGTCACAGCCACCTGATTTGGGTCTTCCTACCCTCCAAGACAATGAGTTTTAATAAACCTCTATTCTTGGGGCTGGAGAGATAGCCTAGCGGTTAAGAGCACCTACTGCTCTTGCAGAGGACCTGGGTTTGATCCCCAGCACCCACATGGCGGCTAAGAACCGTCTGAAACTCCAATTCCAGGAGAACTCCAGTTCCAGGGGAATCCAAGACCCTCTTCTGACCTCCGTGGCATTGCACGACATGGGTACACAGACCTACATGCAGACAGTACATTCATACACATACAAAAATAAATAAAATTAAAAAAAAAAACCTCTATTCTTATAAATACCATTCTTGGGTATTTTCTTTTTTTTTTAAGTTTTTTTTTTTATTAATTTTATTTCTGTATGTGTGAATGTACTGTCTGCGTGCAAGTTTGTGCACCCGCGTCGTGCAATGCCGCGGAGGTCAGAAGAGGGTATCGGATTCCCCTGGAACTGGAGTTCTCCTGGAATTGGAGTTTCAGACGGTTCTCGGCCGCCATGTGGGTGCTGGGGATCGAACCCGGGTCCTCTGCAAGAGCCGTCGGCGCTCTTAACCGCTAGGCCATCTCTCCAGCCCCGGGTATTTTCTTTAGTAACAGAATTTTCACTTGAATAACATGTCAGTAACTGTGGAGGAGAAACAGGCACAAATCAGGATGTTGAGGGGAGGCTTCACTGAGGTGTGAGGTATGACCAGGAGTGAACTAGGACAAGCAGGCGTGGAATGTACGGGAGAACTTTCTACAGTTTGAGATCGGAATGCACAAAGCATATGGTGGACACCGTGGAACCTACTACAGGAAGTGAAATGCCAGTGAATCTGAAGTGGACAGAGGATGCAGAACAGGGTGTACCGAGAGTGAAGAAGGAGGGAGATCCCCGCAGCCTTTGAGTTTCTGAGTTCCATGGTCTGGATCCCAAGAGAAATCCAACGGCACTGTCAGTGTGAAACAAAGTGACAGGATCAGTTTAAGCCAAAAAAGAAAAAAAAAAGAAAAGGTCACACTGAGAGGGAGGTCATACAATACTGTGGATAGGTGAACAGGAGACCCGAGTATAGAGTACAGTCAGCTGTGTTCAAAGTCCAGAAGAAAAAGCACTGGGATGGTGAAGGAGACAGAATAAGTGAGAATACTTGAAAGAGAACAGAGATGCAGTCAGAGCTTGACAGCGACTGGACACAGTGAGTCTGATAATCTCCTAATACTTGACCACTACTCCTTAAGCAGTTGGTGATTCAGAGTTCAGTTCAGCTGCTAAAATCATGAACTCCAAATAACTATAGTTTAAAATAAGATAGCAATTTATTTTCAACTAGTTAATCTGTAACTTGTTCAGGATTAAGTCAGGCTAAGTGTTTCTGAATATCTTTCATTTCCTTCTCTGCCTTCTTTCATCCAGAGAGTCTACCATCCATCCAAAATGATTATTTTTTTACCCTGTGCTTCTGTAGGACAAAATAGTTATTATATTTTCATTCTAGCCAGCAGAAGAAAGGCAAATTTCTTCTCTTTGAGGGGAGTTCTTGGAAGTCATATTCCAAATTTCTATTTGTACCTCATCTTCCACAATTTAGTCAATGGCCATAATCTCTGCATGGGAGGGAAAATGGCGCCTTTGCTTTGGGCAGTGAAGTGCCCAACTTAAAGTCAAAAGTTCACTTCTAAGAAGAATGGATGTCAGAATACAACTAGTAGGCTCAACTACACCCACTAGACCTGGCTTGCAGGGCCAAATCAGACAGAAACCTATGATGAATAGAAAGCAGAAACTTGAATATAACAAAGGAAATGTTTTCAGGTCTCAGCTTTCTAAATATTTTGATGTTTCATTTTTTTCTGGTGATTAGATTATTTACAAGATTAGAACAATACATTTTGTGAATGTTGAAGTCCAGGTAGGGCTATATAGTGAGAACCTATCTCAAAAAAAAATCCCAAGAATAATTAAAAAATAAAATTATAATAAACTATCCATCTTCAATGCAAAATGGTATGTCACTGGGGAACATGATGCAGCAATTCCTGAGCCTAGAATTATCATATGATGCTTCAATTCCATTCCTAGTGTGTCTATGATAATGAAGCCATATGTTCATGTAAAAATGTCTACACGAATGTTTACAGCAGCAGCATCCTTGGTAGCCCCAAAATGGAAATGGTATAAATGCCCACCAACTGATGAATGGAAAAGCAAAGTATGGTATATCCACACAAGGACATGACTCAGCATTAAAGCAGTGGAATTCTGACCTATGCTGAGGGGGGAGACCTTGCAAACATGCTGAGTGAAAGAAGCTAGACATGAAAGCCCACATACCGTATGACTCCACCGAGCTGAAATGCCCAGAATAAACACATCCACAGACACAGAAAGCAGATTAGTGGTTGACAGGGAATGGGAGGAGGAGGGTGACTGTGGAGTTTCTTTTTGGAAATGTTCTAGAAATAGTGGTAATGATTGCACAACATAGTGAGTATACTAAAAACCACTAAATTGAACACTTCAAAATGGTGAATTTCCTGCTATCTGAATTCCATCTCAATTTGAAAAATACCATCTTTGGTGCCATATATAGTTTCCTTGAAAAAAAAGAGCCCCCTCCAATCCAACAAGCAAGAGAGAAAATAAAACAAAATGAATTCACATAGTCACAAAAGGATATATATATATATATATATATATATATATATATATATCCTCCTCACAACCACATTGTAGTTATAGGGAGCAAAACACAGATGCATGCTTTGCTTGGACTTTGAATTTTCCTGAGGATGGCTTGTTGTGGACTTGCTGCCTGTGTGGCCCCCATAAAGTCCATGCACTCTTCCTTCTAGTGTGACAGTGGTTGGAGGCATGTGTGATGTCACTAGATTTAGATGAGGTTGAGATGGCTGCCTTGGTCTGTAATTGTAAAGACTATCTGAGACACTATATAAAGGAAAGAGACTTGTGCTCAAAGTTCTGGAAGTCTAAATAAACAGCCTGGCTTCTGGTGAGGCCCCCATACATCAGAGAAGTGCAGAGGAGGAAGCAAGTGCCCAGTGAAACGGAGGGTTGGGGGACAACCTCTTTTTAACAATCCATGCTCATGAGAACTAATCATGTCTATGACAACCAACCCAGTCTTATGGCAAAGACATTAATCCTTTACTTAGACTTCTTGATGACACTACATTGCCAGGCAGATTTCAGTATGAGTTCTTTTGAGGATGAACCACATGCAAACTAGAGAATGGTTAAACCATCGTGAATTGGATTAATGTCCTTTGAAGAGTCCCAGTAGAGCTTGCTTCCTCTGCCATGTGAGGAGACAGCATCAAGACCTCCATCTTTGAAGCTGGGAACAGGCTCTCACCAGACATACAATCTGCCAGTGTCTTGATCTTGGACTTCTAGCATCTGGAACTGTGAGAAATAAATGTTTGGTGTTCAAGCCATCCAGTCTGTGGTTTATTGCTACAGCAGATAAAACTGATTCCAGGACCTACCATCCCACAGCACTCTGCTGTGCTGGAGAAGTTGAGGCCATTCGGATCCTGCTGCTATGAGAGTGTATTGGTTACCAACTGCTGTATAACAACTTATCCCAAGACTCAGCTGCTTAAAACGACAAGCACCCTCACCATTTCTGAGATCGGGGATCTGAGAGTAGCTCAGCTGGATCATTCTGACTCAGCATCTTTGTCTTTCAGTGGCTTAGGGTCCAAATGTTCCCAGTGCTGCAGTGTTGAACATGTGCCTGCAACCGTAGGACATAGGATGGGCTTCTCTGTGCCCTCCCTTGGCTCGGCCTTCCACTTCAGCTCCCAGCCCTGTGAGCCTGTCCACAGGGCTCTTCACAGTGTGGTCTCCACCACAGTCAGTAATCCAGGAGACACAGGAAGACGTGTAAATTGCGATGCTTTTCTCTTATTCTCAGAAGTGACACCCCTCACATTTGCCATATCTTATTGGCCACACTGGCTGAGCCTAGCACAATTTGGGAAGGGACTGTAAAAGCATAGCTAAAGGACCACTGGCAGCCATCTTGGAGGATGGCTGCCTCAGAGAGGCAAACTCAAATGTGGCGCATGGGAAGACCTGAATCTCATAATGGCAGTCCCTAGAGTGTCATTGCTCAAACAAACAGGGTTCACTGGACTCCTGTACAGTGGAGGTCACATCTGCCTAGCTTGGTCACACTCAAAGATCCAGCCATTAGCACTACAGACCCAAAGTAAAGCCTGTGCATTCCAGCCTTCCTCTGCGGCAGAGACAAGCCTCTGTCCCTCTAGAGCCTCCTTCTTTGTGAAGGAAAAAGATGATGCTCCAGGCTAGAGGTTTTCAATCCAGGGCCCCAATGCCTCTCGGAATCCAGGATGTGTGGCCATGGAAAGGTCTGGTTTTACCAGGTATCTTCATAGGATCTCACTAGAAAAGAGAAAGTAGGAGCAGAGAGAGGGCTCAGCCTTTAAAGCCTGTACTGCTCTTGCAGAGGACCCACAATCAGTTCCTAACACCCACGTGGGTAGCTCACAACTACCTTACCCTAGGTCCAGGAGATCTGATGCCCTCTTCTGGACTCTGCTTGCACCTGCATTCACATTTAGGGACACACACAGACACACACACACACACACACACACACACAGACACACACACACAATTACACACATGCATAATTCAAAAGTAAAATAAATATTTTTTGTAAAATAAATCTTAATAAAGTGAAAAGAGAAAGGCAAAGTACACCAGTGAGCCAGTGAGAAAGGATAATAAAGACAAGGAAAGCTCTAAAACCACAGAGCTCTGTGCACTCAGCTCCCTCCAAGTCTTCTCTTGGGGATGCCCCGAGCTCTGAGTCAAAGAAGCCAGGCCAGCACATCCCCCGTCACATCAAAATTATGTAAAGAATCTGCAATTAGTTTCCATCCTGTGGTTTCCTAACCAGAGGGAAGTCGCCCTTGCGTCAAATGACACAATAATTGTTGCTCAGTCACTTTCTTTGTTTCTGGAAGGGCAAGGCTGATGCCATTGGTACTGACATGAGGCCAGTGTATCTGGGTGGGAAGTGAAATACCAGTCAGTGACCCCAGGAACAGAGGCTCCATAAAGAAGACAGATGAGCACCAGCGAGCATGGGCCTCCGGGCTCCACTGGCCTCTTCTCCAATCACCTCTCAGGAGAAGATAGTCAGATGTAATCGTGGCTCCCTGGGAAGTGTAAGATGCTGGTGCTGCCTTAGAAGGGGTGGGGGGCTCTAGGGGCACCAGGAGGAAAGGCAGCCTCTGGCCAGCTCTCCCTGGATGCTGCACTGGGAGAAGCCAGCCCTGGACAGCTAGATCTTCTCGGTTTTCAAAAGAAGCCAGAAACATGGGCTACAGTGTGAAGTTTTCTATTTTTAATGTACACTGTAGGCCAAATAAAATATGTTGCTGGGAAAGACCTGAAGCACGGACCACCAACTTACAACCCTGGAATTCTAAATGAGTGACTCCATCTTAACAAAAACAAGGAAAAGGAAAATAAAAATAAAGTTTCCATTCTCCTATTTGGCCCCTGGAGATAATTATTAATTCCACTATCAAGTGCCAAGTGCAAAAGATCTAGAAACACATTGAGATTTCTTATCTCTTTCCATGGATTTCCGTTCCTTTCTCATTCCTGCAGTAGATGTTCTGTATATAGGAAAGTGGGAAGGAAGGAGATAGAAGAGGAGAGAACATTGGGCAAATGTCTCATTCCCCAAATAGAGAGTAAAATTATGCTTCCAAATCCACCAGTTCTGAACCCTCAGCAAGTAGCCCAGAACTCATTACATAGCTATTCAAAGACTCAGCAACAATAATAGCAGATGTTGATTGACTTCCATTATGTATCATTATTGCTATATTGATGGGCTGTGTGTTTTATTACTGAAATTATTTCTGTAGGGGCTGGAGAGATGGCTAAGTGGGTAAAGTGCATGCTGCATAAGCCCGAGGACCTGAGTTCAGACCCTTGTGCCCATGTAAAAGTTAAGTATTGTGGTACATGCCTGTAACTCCCGAGCTGAGGAATCACGGCAGTGGAGGGAGACAGGCAGATGCCTTGGGGCTTGCAGTCCAGACAGTCTGCCCAAGGTAGTGAACTATAGGTTCACTGAGAAGCAATGTCTCAAAAAATAGGGTACAGAATGAGAAGGTGATGCCTAGCCTCCACATATGTACACATAGAGGAACACATCAGCACATACATGTGTACACACATGTATAACACTCACAAACACAGCCATTTCTAGGATCCACAGACCCCCTTTTATTGCATAAAGAATAGAGGTGTAAGGACAGGCAAAAACTTGCCCAGTTCATGAAACTCTCCCGAGATGATGCTGGGATTTGAGTCCAGATGCGCCTGATTCCAGAGCACTCATTTGTTAACACTGAATGAATGAATGAATGAATGCACAGGCAAAAGCTTTCTCCTTTCTTCCCCCAACTGTCACCCCCCCCCACACACACACACACACACACACACACACACACACACACACACACACACACACACTCTCTATCCATTGTTCTCACAATACAAGTGCTAGTTTAAAGTCACATTTTTGTAGCATTCCCAAGGGAGACTTGCGGCCTTCGTCCTCTTGTGACTGAGGGTCTTTCCATTTACCTTGGGCCTCCTGGACACTGTCAGTATATAGACACCTGCTCAGCTCCCTTCCGATCACTTCCATATGGTTCACATCATTTGCCTTTGAATAATGTTCCGTGGAGGGGAAGGATTCGGGAAAGCAGCATGCTTTACCCATCAGGGCTTTACTTTCTGTTATTTTTCTGTGTACTCTTGTGTATAATCAGAGCTCATAAAAGTGCTACTGTGTGGGAGGTCCACATTTCCTCCCGATTAAGCACACCCAGATGTTCACAGGTCCTTATGCTCTGTGCCTCCCCGCCTGCCTCTTTCACCTTCCAGTATCACTGTCCTCTGCCTCTGCGGATCTGCCCAGCATTTCCCATCCTGCGGTTGGCTAATCAGTCATCATTCTCCAGCAGCAACTCGACGTCTGCCTCAAAGTCTTTTTCCCCCTTGATGTGGTCGGGTGTCTGCTGTCTGCTCAGATTCAGAAATCCTCTTCCATGAGAACCTGACTCCCCATTGCAGATGCATTTCCTGGCTGCTTCTGGAAACCACTGACAGCCCTCCTTTGGTGCAATCGGAGAAGTCCCTGGGGGTAATTGCTGGCCCAGTGGCTAGACAGGGGGTTATCAAGCATGTGTGTACTACAGTTAGTTAAGCTTGGGAGATGTTGTGGAGACAGCAGGGAACACTGTGGTCCTCTAGTTAGGTCTGGGGCTATTTTCGAAAAACATTTTACCCAAAATATACTTCACTGGGGACAGATAGGGAACTCTTCACTTCTTCCCCTAAATCCACCTCAGCTCCCTCCTGAGCTTATGGATGTATGTGGTCTGAAGGCTTTGAGCTTTCCTACCAGGGAGGGGCATTAGAAAGGTCTAGAATGACCCAGGTATGTGGTCTACTCCTTTAATGCCAGCAGAGGCAAGCAGATCTTTGTGAGTTCAAGCCTAGCCTGATCTACATACAAGTTCCAGGCCAGCTGGGGCTACAGAGAGACCACCCCAAAAAAGAGAGAGAGAGAGAGAAAGGAAGATCCAGAATGGCCAGGGGTATAGAACCTGCAGAGCCAGACCAGATTCTAACTCTGCCTTGTGGTAGTTCTGTGATCTTTAAAAAAACTTAATAAGAATCTGGCTGGGTATGGTGGCCACAACTTTAGTTCCAGCACTTCGGAGGCAGAGGCAGGTGGATTTCTTTGAGTTCAAGGACAGCCTGGTCTACATAGTGAGTTCAAGGATAGCTGGGGCTACAGGGATACCCTGACTCAAAAAGATAAAAAAAGAAAAGAATCATTGAACTTGATTTGGAGGCTTGGTTTTCTTTTATCCATAAACTGGGAATAGCAAGAACAATAATTATGTCACTAAATAATTGTGAGAATGTGATAAATTAGCATGTGTGACGGTGGAAGGGGGCTTTTAACAAATGTTAAGTAATAATTCCCTTTCCTTTTCATTATTTTTAAATATTTTGTTTATTATTTTTACTTTATGTGTATGAGTGTATTGCCTGCATGCATGCAAGTGCATCCATGTCATGCAATGCACTCAAAGGTCAGAAGGGGGTATCAGATTCCCCTGGAACTGGAATTACGGATGGTTGTGAATTACCATGTGGGTGCTGGGAACCAAACCTGGTCCTCTGCAAGAGCAGCTAGCACCCTTAACTGCTGAGCCATCTCTCCAGCCCCTTTCTTTATCATTATTAAGGTGAAAGAAATATCAATATCTTTGGCATGATCCCTTTTCCTAGCTGAAAACTATTCTCTATTAGCACCAGAAGGCTTCAGTTAATCCCAGTCCAGGAATCTTTACCTGGCCAAGGAGTCTTAACTTGCAGAAGACTAGAATTCAATTCCTAGTGCACACATCAGGTGGCTCACAACTACCTGTAACTCCAACTCCAGTGAGTCTAATTCCCTCTTCTGCTCTGGTACCTGTGCTTATACACATATATCCATACACACACACACACACATACACACACACACACAAATATATATAAAAATATATATATATATAAATACACAAAAATTATATATATTTATATATAATTTAAAATAAAACTTTTAAAACAAGAATTGTTATTCTGAAAATTTTTAGTTTTACAAAAGAATAAAATGAATGGCAAAAATAAACTTTTTTTTTGAGACGGGGTCTCCCTATAGCCTCAGCTGGCCTGGAACTCACTCTGTAGACCAGGCTGGCCTTGAACTCACAGAGATCCACCTGACTCTGCCTCCCTAGTGCTAGGATTAAAGGTGTACACCATCACACCCTGCTAAAAGATGGTTCTTAGCCACCATGAGGGTGCTGGGAATCATACCCAGATCCTCTGCTAGAGCAGTCGGTGATCTTAACCACTGAGCCATCTCTCCAGCCCCATGTTTACTAAACTTTTATAGTCATAATGATTCACCAGAAACTCTTCACCAGGCATCTGTGAAAGATCCCTTTTTTGAGACGGGTCTCACTATAGAGGCCTGTCTAGTCTGGTCTTGATCTCACAGAGATCCACCTGTCTCTGCTTCTGGAGTGCTAGAATCAAAGGCGTGTGCCACCATTGTAGTAGCTGTGTGGGCAGAGACTTGAAAAGCCAGGAGATGGAGACGAAGCTTTAAGCAGAGGATCTGAGACCCGTGGTCTACAGATGCGGATCCTTCTTAGTCCTGAGTTTTTATTCATCACTAAATTAATGGATAAGTTGAGTTTATAGGAAATATTGTGCCAAGAACAGGTAAGACATAACAAATTACATAGAATAAAAAGTTGGGCTGGAGAGATGGCTCAGCAGTTAAGTGCACCAACTGCTCTTGCAGAGGACCCCAGTTGGATTCCCAGCACCCACATGGCAGCTAAGAACCATCTTAGGCTGGGTGTGGTGGCGCACACCTTTAATACTAGCACTTGGGAGGCAGAGGCAGGCGGATCTCTGAGTTCAAGGTCAGCTCAGGTCTACAGCCTGAGCTCCAGGCCAGCTGAGACTAAAGGGAGGCCCTGTCTCAAAAAAAAAAAAAAAAAGGAATACAATGTATAGATGTTATCAGACAAAGTGACCCTTAAACTAAACATGTGTGTCAGAAACATCTGCTCTCTGAAATAGCTTCAGCCCAAGCAGAATGATTTTCAAGAACTTAAGAACGCATGTTTTTCCCCAGAGGTTTTGAGTACACTGCTTGCTGTGATCACATAGGTCTTTTGTCCTTTTACTGAACATTAACTTTGTAAGTATGCCACAAGCCATCAAGTGGCAAGATGTACTAACTCTTCGTGAAATGGCTGGCCACAACCATGCCAGCAGATACCATTCTTTTATATAACTTCAAGAACACTATATGTTGTAATGACTTTTACAATATGGACATACTCTGGACAAATGACTTAACCTTACAACCCAAAAGTTAATCTTATTGTAGCTTGTTTATAATAGAAACAAGACTACTAGGCCTTGAGTTCCTCTGTAACCTAAACATATAGCTTGAATTCCTTATGACCTTACTTGCTCTTGGCCCCAAAACAATGCATGAATATGTGTGGATGTTTTACATATTCAACAAAGTACCCCAAACATCAAGGGGATATTTGTTGAAAACAATGAAGATATGAAGATTATCCCATTTGTATTGTTAGCAATAGATGGGATTAAATTGACAATATCTGTTTGAAGTTGTATGTATGTGTGATGGCGTCAGAAGGCACAGAACACTCATATAAGGGTCTGACTATTACTTGCTCATTTCATGCTGGATATACTATTTCAATAGAAAATAGGAGCTTGCCTCCCCCCCTCAAAAAAAAAAAAAAACCCAAGAGATTCCTGAGGACCAGATCCTCAACTGACCTTGAGAAAACAAAAACCTTGGTTAATCTGGGCTAACTGTGTGGCCTTAAGCATCCAAAAGGAAAGTACGACCAGATACAAATAATCAGTAAGACCAGAGAAACTGTACTGCAGACATAGAACTTGAGATCTTAGTAAAAAGACAAAAAGAAAAA
Organism: Rhizomys pruinosus; assembly: GCA_009823505.1. Taxonomy (NCBI): domain Eukaryota; kingdom Metazoa; phylum Chordata; class Mammalia; order Rodentia; family Spalacidae; genus Rhizomys; species Rhizomys pruinosus. Next base: position 11,469 of record VZQC01005422.1, on the reverse strand, counting down.
TGAGAGTACTGTTGTTTGCCCTGTCTTCAATTCTTACTGACAAGTGCATCTACTCTGTGGCTGCCACCTCTTTTGGCACTCCTCAAAGACATGAGACACAGCTTTGTAACCTTCCAATATGGACTGAGGACTCATGTCTCTCCAAGAATCCTCCAAACCTTCAATGCCAAATGGGGACTATTGAGATACCCAGCTTGTGGACTAAACAGCTAAAAGGATGTCAGCCTATAGTCAGAATATAGACTGCCATTGTTGGACTACCTGGGCTGTATTATGGAGGCTGGTGCAGGGGGATTGAGACAGGATATGTGCTTTCTGGACTTCATTTGGGGGACCATGGGAGGGAAAGACCCCAATGTGGAGCAAAAGTTCAGGATTGATAGTTGTTTGGGATTGCCAAGGAGTAATTTTCCAGCACTTCCTTAAGGAAAACATGACATCTTTTAGGAAAAAAAAAATCATCCAATTCAAGTGACATGTATATGTATGTATATATATAACTATATATATAACTCTATATATAACTATATATATATATATATACCCTGTAGCAATACAAGTTGGAGAGAACAAGAAAAGAACTGAAAAAAAAACTCTGGAAAGACTCAGAAAGAGATACAGGACATGTATGGCAGAGTACAGGGACTCCGGTGGGATAGGGGGCATGGAAAGGGAAGCGATTTTAGATTCGATTGAGAAATGATATATGACCTATGGGAAAAAAGTTTAATAACAATAAAAAATTTATATAAAAAGAATAAAAGAAAAAAAGAAATTCAAATTAAAAAAAAAAAAAAAAAGAAAATAAAAATAATAAAAAAAAAAGAACCAAGGAAAAAAAAAAAAAAAAGAAAAGAGCAGTTCTGTCTACTCTTGGCTTAAGATGAATGCTAGAAGTCAGGCTGTTTTTATTTAAGCATCACCATAATGTGGCTTTGCATAATAAACAAACAAAAGTGCTCTAACTAAGTTGGCAAGTCCTTAATATTATCCATTACTTAGCTCATGTTTATATTTTCCCAATTATTTCCAAAATACATCGTACAACTTTGAAGGAAATAGGGTTACAGCCAAAAATACATGTACTTATTATGGCTCTTATGTCTTTGGAAATCTAGAACAGACTACTTCTTCAGCCTGCATAACACACACACACACACACACACACACACACACACGCACACGCAAACAAATTTTGTACCCTTCATCCTGGGGTTAATGTGATCAGTGAGCTGGCACTTGACCTTGGAACAGCAGGTGGGAAGGAGTGTGAACAGGCTCCTGGTCAAGACAAGACAATAGTGTGAGCAGAGGCAGAGAAGCAGGAAAACCTGGACTGAGAATTAGGAACCGGGAGAGGGAGGTAATATCCTGCTGATACAACCCATGGTGAATGGTTTGTGAGTGGCTTAGTGCTGTTTTGGAGGGAGGGAGTTCATTTCCCTAGAATGGGGTCCTTTTAAAAAGAATGACTTAGCCTTTCTCTTGTTCTCTCTGACCTGCATTGTCCCTTTCACCAAGGAATCATCAAAATCCTATGCTGTGTTCTTGCACTTTATCTTGATTAGAATTTCCAGGATCTGAAACTCTGAGCCAGTAACTTCCGTTCTTTGTAAAGAATGCAGTCTTTGGGTATTCTGTTATAGCAACAGAAAACAGATTGAAACACTATCCACAACCAAAAATCATTATGACCTAAAATGAGCTCATCTCCTTTGTGTTCAGCCACTCACTTAATGTCTGGACAGAATCTTAATGACCACATACCCCAGAGACCTACAAAATGTTTCCACCTCTGCTCCCCAGCATACTTTGGTAACAGACCTTTTTCTCATTAGTTGGAAAAGGCATAAAAAAAATGCAGGGACACTTTAATATTTTTTAAAGCACATCAAGGGCTGGAGAGATAGCCTAGCGGTTAAGAGCACCGACTGCTCTTGCAGAGGACCTGGGTTCAATCCCCAGCACCCACATGGCGGCTGAGAACCGTCTGTAACTCCAATTCCAGGAGAACTCCAGTTCCAGAGGAATCTGACGCCCTCTTCTGACCTCCATGGCATTGCCCAACACGGGTGCACAAACCTAATGCAGACAGTACATTTGTACACATAAAAAATAAATAAAATTAAAAAAAAAACTCGTTTAAAAATAAAATAAAATAAAAGCACATAAAAAGTGCTTCAGACCCTTGAAATAAAGCAGAGACGACTCTTTCTGATGACGAATTTCAAACCTAGCCACAGATTTAGACTATCCAAGGGTAAACCATTATCTTTGTTCTTTTTCTGTTGCTATAACAACATACATGAGGCTATTTAGCTCATAGATTTGGAGGTCGGAAGTCCAAGATTGTGCACCCTTATCTGTTCAGCTTCTGGTCAGGGTTTCTATCCTGCACCACAGCAGAAAGCACTGTGATGAAAGCACATGAGAGAGAAGGAGAAAGAGAAAGAGGGAGAAGAGAGAAAGAGAGAGAGAGAGAGAGAGAGAGTTCACATAATGAAACAGGAAGCCCAGAATAATCTCTCTTGAGAACTAAATCACTCCACTAAACCAGCAACACTTTCAAGGCAACACCCCAGGGACATCATTACCTTACACTAGGCCCCGTTTGAATTTTTTGACAGGTTTTCATGATGTACCCAGTCTAAGCTAGCCTCAAACTTGCCATCCTCCTGCCTTCACCTCTGCTGAGAATACAAATGTGTGTTGATGCCTGGCAAAACATCACCTCTTATTTCAACCACCTCATACTTACCCTATTGGGTACCAAGCCTCTAGCATATGAACCTTTAGAGGACCTACCACATCTAAACATCACACCCCTGAGCATCCAGATAGAAAAACTGATTGCAGAATTTTTAAAAAGCCTTCCTTGGTTGCTGAGAGCACATTTCAACTGCTGATCAAATAGAATCACAAACTTAGTTGACAAAGTACTGATCAGTTCAAATTCTTCTATTAATGGCCCTTTACCTACATGAACATCAACATTTGGATGGGATCCAGCAGTTGCCGTTCCCAGATGGTTTATGAATGCCTGCTGAGGGATGACATCTGAGGGGTAACATCTGGAAATCTTGGAGTTGCATCTTTTTGCTAAAATCTGCCTGAGGGAATGGGAGCATCAGGAAAAAATGCAAAGCTTTCTTGATTGTTGTGAAGGAAGTGGAGCATTAACATTTCTCTGTCTTACTTAAAACTCAGGGAAAACATACTAGAAATTGATGTAAAATTCCATTGGAAAAATATCTTAATTCCACAGATAAAGGTGTATCACCTTTCAAATCATGTTATGAAAATATTATTCATCTTTATGAGACTAAAAATTGCAAGCTCATCGTCATGAAAGTGTTGGGCCACATATAATGTCTTCACAGCATCCGTCCGGCAGTGGTGACAGGTGAGTGCGGGGTCTCCGTGGGGATGTCTGTCCAGGGGATCTGGGACAGAAGACCTTTCTACATTGTTGCATGGTTGAATAAGATAATGTACAGGACAGAATTCTGAAAAACAAAGAACACTTCATAAACTGGAAAGTGATACATGAATGCATTAGTGTATGATAAAGACAGATGGCTTGGATGGAACTTGGTAGATAAAATTGCCAATGACCACGAAATGGAGCAGAAGGAAAAGGACTAGCTTGGACAGGCATGAAACACAGCAAGGTCATTCTTTTCAGACCAGCATTCAAGCCACCAGCATTAGAGGGTCGGCTTGCATTACAGACCTGGGCTGGAGGTAAGGGCCACATCTAGTTCTTTATAACTTTGAAATTACCCTATGAACAACGTTGTCCTAATTTGAGACTTCCTTCCCTCATTGTAGGTTTCAAACTTTCTGTAGCCACATAGTTATTTCAAAGTATCCATAGGTTCTACAGAAATCCCTCTGAAGGTAGATGAGATGATTCACATTTGCTAGACCCTGGAAAATATTAATCAGTTAACTAATCAATGACCCATCTAATTTATGTATATATTGCTATATTTCCAATTATACAAATGTAATGTATTATGTTTACTATGTAGCAAAGGATCCTAAAACATAACTGGCTGGATGACTCTGCTGGTTTTGTACTGAGTCCCTTACATGGTTACAATTCCTTTTTTTTTTATTTTTATTGATGCTTTGTGCATTTCATACATCATTTTCCAATTCAGATCAGGCATATTTCCCTTTCCCTTCCCCCCCACCCCCACCCCATCCCAGATCATGCATTCTGCCATAACTGTCCTGCATCTTTCTCTCAGTTTTCTTTTTCTTCATTTTTTAGCTATAAGTGATAATCCATGAGTACAAGCATCCTTCATGCAAAACCAATCTGCAGGCTGTTGTGCCCAAACCCCCACAGCCCCACCATCCAGTGGGGGGTGACAGGTTGTTTGTTCAATCAAGTTGATCAAATGAGTGTCCAGACTACATCACTGTAGTTTCACCATTCACCCCAATCGCAGCCTTTACATTCTACCACGCCCCCTCTTCCGCAGATTGTTCCCTAGGCTTAGAAAAGGGGCACAGGTGGATGAGAAGTAAAACAGTCCACTCTCTCTGGAGCTGTTGACTTGGACTCTGGTCAATTCTGGCTATTTCCTTTCATGGGCTGACAGTTTGTCCAGGAGTAACCTTTCGATCCTACTAATAAAGCACAAGCAATTAGATATATAGGTATTTAAGCAGCACTAATAGTTATGGTAGGTTACTTTGGCATAGACACATATGTTTGGATGATATGACTACAATTCCTTTAGTGACAGCCTTGCTTGCAGCTGGGCTTTCCTCATGCCATCTTTTGTCTATAAGAAAGCAAATCCATCTTGGTCCCAGGACCATAGCTGGATCAACACAAACCTCAGTAGGTAAGTCTTACCAAGATGCCCCCAAGTCGTCTTCACTGATGTCCCCTGGGCATGCTACAGGTTCAAGTTCAAAGTCAAGGTCAAGAGATTAACCAGGAGATGTGAGTGTCAGCAGTCCACTAATGTGATCATCTACAGCACTGTGGTTAATTAACTGTGAATGCATCTGAAAAGATTACAGGGCCTAGCACTCTGGAGGCAGAAGCAGGCAGATCTCTGTGAGTTCAAGGCCAGCCTGGTCTACAGAGTGAGTTCCAGGCTATAGGGAGACACTGTCTCAAAAAAACAAAAGAAAAAAAGGATTACAGAATCAATCCATAGGAGCTTGTGGTTGTAATATTTTCTCAGTCATCAGATGTTCATTTAAACAAGATCCTTCCTGAGCTTCTCCACATTGTCTGTCCCTGGATAGGGATCAAAAGATATGGGAGTCTTTACTTTAAATAAACACACTATCTTCTAGAAGCTTAAAAGAGTTGAATTTATTATATTTGGGATGATATTTGCCATATTTTGAAAATGCCACTTTAATTATTGCTGGCTTTTTCTATTAGGGCTACAAGTGTTAAATGAGGAATGTTTGAAAAAGTTCCTTCATTACTGTATTCTTGCTAGAGGAATTAGATGCAGAGTTTGGTCATTCATAGTCAGGTAATGTCTGTGGTACCTTTGCTCACCTCTGGCTCCTATGGTCACGTGTCACAATCAAAGACAAGTAGGGGACTCAACTCCTAAAAAGTATAATATTGTAAAATGCTTGCAAGAACAAAATAGAAAACTGGCATTTCTTGGGCCTGGCCAGTAAATGTGCTTGCACCCAAGCTTCTCAGCCAAGCCTGATGACTATCAAGAGCTCCATTCCTGGGACCCACATGGTAGAAGGAAAGAATGATTCATGCAAATTATTTTCTGACCACCATACACACACACACAGTAAGTAAAATGTAAAAAAAAAATCCCTGCTATTTCTTTTTGATTTATTTAATTTTATTTTATGTGTATAAATGTTATGTCTGCATATGTGTAAGTGCACCTGGGTTGTGCAGCCCCCACAAAGGACAGAAGAGGGCATCAGATCCCCTGGAACTGGAATTACATATAGTTGATAGCTGCAATGTGGGTACTGGGGTTCAAACCCTGGTCTTCTGCAAGAACAGTCAGTATTCTTTAAATTTGGGGGGGGGGTCTTTTTCGAGACAGGGTCTGCCTGTAGCCCCAGCTGTCCTGGAACTCACTCTGTAGACCAGGCTGGCCTTGAACTCACAAATATCCACCTGCCTCTGTCTCCCAAGTGCTAGGATTAAAGGCGTGCGCCACCACACCTGGCTATTTTTATTATTTTTTTATGTGTATGAGTGTACTGTCTGCATGTAGGGTGGTGCACCCATGTCGTGCAATGCCGCGGAAGTCAGAAGAGGGCGTCAGATTCCCCTGGAACTGGGGTTAAAGATGGTTCTTAGCCACCATGTGGAATCAAACCCGGGTCTTCTGCAAGAGCAGTCAGCACTCTTAACCACTAGGCCATCTCAGCCAGTTTTCTTAAGCCATCTCTCCAGCCTTGATCCCTGCTATTTCTAAAAGCTACATTTAATTGTGAAACAAGAATAAAAAAATAACATGACATTTATTTGTGAGTTTCTAGATTAGTAAATTTCTAGATTAATTTTATTATACTTATTTTTTTAATAGGAGTGTGTTGCCTGCAGGTAAGTACATTTATGTCCCGCAATACCCTCAGAGGTCAGAAGAAGGCTTCAGATCTCCTTGAACTGGAGTTATGGACAGTTGTTAGCTACCATATGGATGCTGGGAACTGAACTGCAAGAGCAGCCAATGTGCTTAACAACTGAGCCATCTCTCTAGCCCCTTGATTAATTTTCTAAAGTTCCAGACAATGACTATAAAAGAAAGGTTTACAATAATCAAGCTTACAGAAGCTCCATCATGGTGGATCATGTGGAAAGGAAGCACCTCACCTCCTTGTAGCAGCCAAGAAACAAAAAGGGAAGGAGGAGCCAAGACCCAGATCTCCTTCTAGGGCTTGCTCTAATGCCTCACTTCCTCTCCCTAGGCCACACCTCCTCGAGGCCCCACCACCTCCCAGCAATGCTGTGGCTGGCACTATGCCTTTGACACACTGACTTTGGCATATACTTTTCCATCCTTTATCAGCTAGCCAAGAGGGTTTAGTGATCATCCTGCTCACAGGGTTAAATGAAAAATAGAAATTTAAGATTCATAAAGAGATGACTATTTTACATCTTTATTAATGATATTGAATCCATACTCTGGCAATCAGTCATCTTGCTCTATAAGAAGTGATCTAGCTCCTTTCCATAGCCCTGTGGACACCAGTAGACAGCATCTTCCAAGAAACACTGCATGGTGGTGCATTGACACCAAAGTAAAGGGAGGCTTGTCTTCCCGTCTTTCCTGGTGTCTCCCTGTCCTGTTCCCATAGATCTCTATCTAGGCTTGATGTTTCTCTTAAGGCGATTAGTCACTGGAGTTAAAAAGTGGAAACACAGCTGGTTAAGTGTAAGATATCATCAAATAAATGCAAAATCTAAGTGGTCTTTTAGTTAGCCAACCTCAATCTCTCTCTCTCTCTCTCTCTCTCTCTCTCTCTCTCTCTCTCTCTCTGAGTGAATGTGTGTGTTTATATGTGTGGGTGCATGTATGTGTGCTTTTACATATGTGTACATACATGTGGCAACCAGAAGACAGCCTTGGGTGTTGTTCTTCAGGAGCTGTGTGTCTGTGTCACTGGATCTCACCAAATATGCTGGCTTCTTGGACAGTGGGTACCAGGAATCCTCCCACCTCAGACTACCCAGCTCTGCATCACAAGCATATACTACCACACCCAACTTTTTTATGTGAGTTCAGGCAAGCTTTTACTGAATGAGCTATCTTCTTCCCCTCAGCCCCAAATTCTCTCTGTTCATGATTGTAGCTCTCAGGATAATTTCAAAACATACAAAAACTGCATCTTCTGAGATGAGGAGGAGTTGTCTGGAATAACCTGGTCCATGAGTTCTTTTCTCCTAGAATAGGTTGTGCTTTGACATTTGTGCTCAATTGTTCTGTCACATGGGCTACTCACAGGGAGACTCCATCTGCCTGAGCAACAGCTTTATTGTGTTTATTGTCCTAGCTCATCATGAATTCTAGGTGTATTATTTATGGTGCTTTGAATGAAAAATGTCCCAGCTAGCCTCAAGTATTTGAACACTCAGTCTGTGGTCCCTGTTGGTAGTCCTGTTTGGAATCTTTACAAGGTGTGCTGGAGGAAGGAAGCACATCATTGGGGGCAGGCTTTGAGAGTTAATAGCCTTGCCTAACTTCCAGCTTCTCTGTTTTTGATGCGTGTTTGAATATGAACCCGGCCTCTCCTGCTGGGCCTGCCCATCACGGTGGATTCTTATCCCTCTGGAACCACGGGCCAAATAAAAGAGTTGCTCTGGTCCTGGTGTTTTATCACAGCAGTGGAAAAGCAGCTAATACACTGCTCTAGTTACTCTGTAAATAATAACACATGCTTCACTCAGCTTAACATGCAAGAGCCCCATCTCACGAGAACAGATTTAAGATCTTGTGCAATCATGTCACAGTGGTAGAAATATGTGTGGTCAGAGGAAGGCGCTGTCCCAGCAGTCTCCTCATGCTACCTTCTCCCTCTGGGGGCTCCTGTCCAGGACTCACTTCGCATCCTATTCTGTTTCTATTCACAGACAAGGCACTGGCCCCTGTGCTTTGCCACCTCCCTGGTAGTCTGCATCGTTCTCCTCTCCTCCCAGCCTTATTTTCAACTGCCAGGTGCAGTTGAAATATCACTCAAGGCTTCTAGACCTTCTCTCATGCAGCATCTCTAGATCTGAGCTTATGCTTCAAGAACCTGCCAGGTGTCTGTAATCCCAGACTCTGGCAATGGCTACAAGCTTGAAATCCTATCTGACCTTTGGTGGACCACGCCTGGATTTTTGAATTTAACGCCTCGCCAAGAGTTAGCTTTATTTGATGTTTACCTGTCTTACCAATACCTTGTTTTACCCTGAAACACCTTGTCTCATCCCCTTTCTGGCTATCAAATGACCTATTTATTCTCTTCCAGAACTATCATACAAACCTGCTGATTAGATGCTCACTGCCATCCCACCACCATCTCTATCTTTTCTGAGCTGTACCCAGTGACACCAGAGTAGTACCTGTTTGCTTATTGATTAATTGTTATTTTTTTCACTTAATTGTTATTTTTTATTTATTTTTATTTTATGTATATGAGTGTTTTGCTTGCGTGTATGTAAATTGACCACATGCGTGCAATACCTGCAGATACCAGAAGAGGGTGTTGGATCCCCTGGAAGTGAAGTTACAGATGGTTGTTAGCCACCATGTGGGTGCTGGGAATCAAACCTTGGTCCTCTGGAAGAGCAGCCAGTGCTCTTAACCACTAAGCCATCTCTCCAGCCCCTTACTGATTTATTTTATGTGAATAACTGCCAATTGCATGTAAGTGGATACATGCATGCAATGCCCACAGAGGCCAGAAGAGGGCATCAGATTTCCCTTGAACCGAAATTTTGGATAGTTGTTAGTTGCTAAATGGGTGCTCAGAACCAAACCTGGGTCCTCTGGAAGAATAGTAAGTGCTCTCATCCACCGAGCCATGTCTCCAGCTCACAGAGTTAATGTTTTTTTTTTCTTTTTTTTTTTTTTAAATTAGTTTTTATTGATTGCTATTGTGCATTTACATACACAGATTTTTTCCAATTCAGTTCAGGCTTATTTCCCTTTCCCTCCCCCCCCACCCCCACCCTATCCCAGATCATGCATTCTGCCATAACTGTCCTGCATCTTTCTCTCAGTTTTTATTTTTTTCATTTTTAGCTATAAGTGATAATCCATGAGTACAAGCATCCTTCATGCAAAACCTATCTGCAGGCTGTTGTGCCCAAACACCTACAGCCCCACCATCCAGAGTTAATGTTTTTAATATATAAAATGATCACATTCCTTCTGTGATTCAGAATCTCATTATTACAAAGTGGAATCAGCTCTGTTAGCATGGCATAGAAGAATGTCTCAATCTAGTCTCATTGCTGACACATCCTCTTCTCTCCCCCCCACCTCAAAACCATCTATTCCTTCAGCAAGTAAAAAAATAAATTGTGAAAGACTTGAAATAAAGAAAATTTCCTGGAGTACCTTCCGGGAAATGCTGGTCTTGTTTCGTGGAAGTTTCGGGGACTCTGCAGGCTAGGAGCCTTTGATTGCCTTCACTTGATGGGGCTATTTTACAACTAGCGTCAGAGGGCTAAGTTTTAGGAAACTGTTTTCTTTGGGAGCTGGAGAGATGGCTCCGTGGTTAAGAGTACTGGCTCCTCTTGCAGAGGACCCAGGTTTGGTTCCCAGCACTTACATCCTGGCTAGCAACCATCTGTAACTCCAGTTCCAGGGGCTCTGACTCCTTCTGACCAAGGGTGTTGCACAATGCGAATGCACTTACACACATGCAGGCATAAACTCATACACATGAACTGAAAATAATAAAATATTTAAAAGATTTTCTTCCAATGCAAATGATTTGTCCATGATAATATCAATAAATATTGCCCCATCGTGACTGTAGATCACTAGACGTTAACTTCTGATTAGTAGTGTTAAGTCCAGGTTTGGGATGAAAAGCCAAGATGGCATAGACTGGAAGGACCCTCACTTCTTTTCCAGTCAGGAGCTTGTGTTTGCCTGCAAAAATCACCTGATGGAGTTCCAGATTCCCATGAGACCTCTGGATCTGAGATCCACCTTCAGGCCCCTGACCTGGCCTAATTGGCCAGATTCCAACACATCACCATCTCCCCTCCCCTGACCTATAAAAAGCCCCTTGCCCCTCCCAGACTCCCACTTTCTCATGGTCCTTCACCCCAAAGGGCTATGGATTCGCTCGAGAGAGCATATTTCCTGAATAAATGTCTTTGTTTACTTTCTTTTTTTAATTTATTTTTTTATTTTTAAGGGATTCTGCAATATAATGACAGAGTTGTTTGCAGATAACATTGATGTTACTCAGTATGTCATACAATTAGGTAATTGGTGGATTTTGCAAGTATCTATGTCCAAATTTTGAACAACCCAAGGTTCCCATAGACCAGTTGGAGAAGCTTGTACACACAGGCATGTTGATCAGTTAGGAATCCAGACTATATTCCTGTAGTCTCACGATTCACCCCTATCTCTCTGCAGCCCTTACAATCTACCACGCCTCCTCTTCTGCAGTTTGTTCCCTGGGCTTTGGGAAAGGGGCACAAGTGGGTGAGAAGAAAACAGTCTCCTTTCTTTGGAGTTGTCATTTTGGACTCCAGTCTGTTCAGGTTGTTTCCCTTCATGGTTGACAGCTTTCCCAGTGATAGACTTTTTAGTCATACTAACAAAGCACAAGCTACTGGATGTACAGGCATTTAAGCAGTACCAATTATTATGTCAAGCTAAGCTGTGAGCATAGACACAGATGCTTGGATGGTATGCTAATCCACAAACTGTGGTTTCTCTATAAAGGGTTACAAGTTCTTACTGTGGCTTTTATAACATCTCCTAACCACTATGA